>CM044002.1:82955978-83123478 GCA_024085815.1 Flaveria linearis | reverse complement strand
GCTCCACTTTATTGAGCCGTTTATCTACTTCAATATCCTCTAGTGGTACAACCATATCTTCATGTGCCAAACACTTCCGCAGAGGAGATACATGGAATGTCGGGTGAATTCCACTTAATTCATCGGGTAGTTCCATCTATAGGCCACCTCCCCTACTCGAGCAATGATTCGGAAAGGCCCTATGCACTTCCTAAACCAAATGATGCCTTTCCAAGGTGAGACTTTCAACATAACCCTATCACCCACCTGGAACTCAATCTGTCTGCGTCTCTTATCAGCATCCGACTTCTGTCTATCCTTAGTTGCCTTCATAAAGGCATTGATCTTTTCTAGTTTCTCAATCGTAGCCTTGATCACATCAATATTTCCTAATTCTTTTTAACCAATGTCACCCCAACAAACTAGTGTTCTACATCTCCTACCGTATAGCATCTCATAAGGTGGCATACCAATGGTGGCACGATAACTATTGTTATATGATAACTCAGCTAACGGTAAGTGGTCATCCCAACTTCCTCTAAAATCAATGACACATGTCCGAAGCATATCTTCAAGTGTCTGTATGGTTCTCTCTTACTGACCGTCCATCTGAGGATGATAAGCCGTGCTGATATGTAACCTCGTCCCCATTGCATCATGGTATCTCTTCCAAAACTTAGATGTAAACCGATTGTCATGATCAGATACAATAGACACCGGTACACCATGACGAGCTACAATTTCCTTGATGAATAAATCCGCGAGTCTCTTAGAGGAATATGTCTCTCGGATCGGTAGGAAGTGAGCACTCTTCGTCAAACGATCAACTATGACCCATATGGCATCATACCCTCCCGCGGTACGTGGTAACTTCATGATAAAGTCCATGGTGATATGCTCCCACTTCCACTCGGGTATATCCAAAGGTTGGATTTTCCCGTACGGCTTCTGATGCTCCGCCTTCACTTGCAAACAAGTAAGGCACTTACTCACGTATTCCGCTATGTCACGCTTCATACCCGACCACCAATAATCCTTCTTCATATCATGGTGCATCTTGGTAGCACCGGGATGAATGGAGTATCAAGTGTTATGTGCCTTATCCATGATATTTCCATGTAAGTCCCCATAACAAGGAATCCCCATTCACCTGAATCAGGTTCTAACACCAAGAGTGTTCTCCCCCAATTCCGTAACTACACCTTTCATCCTTTCAGAGTTAAGACGGTCTTCTTTCAAAGCCTCATCTTGAAACTCCTTGACCTGCGTCATCACATAAGATGTCATAATCAACTGATATGCCTTCACCCAAATCAGCTCGGGTATTTCCTTTCGGCTAAGGGCGTCCGCCCCCACGTTGGCCTTGCCCGGATGGTAGTGGATCTCGCAATCATAATCCTTTATGAGCTCCAACCATCGTCTTTGTCTCATGTTCAAATCTTTTCTGCTCGAAGAAGTACTTCAAGCTCTTGTGGTCCGTGAAGACTGTGCACTTTGTCTTGTACAAGTAGTGCCTCCAAATCTTTAATGCAAAGACCACAGCTGCTAGCTTTAAGTCATGACTAAGATAATTAACCACATGAACTTTCAATTGTCGGGATGCCTAAGATATAACCTTTCCTTGCTGCATCAGTACGTAACCCAACCCTGAGTAAGAAGCATCTGAATAGAGCACAAAATCCTCGCTTCCTTCGGGTAATGACAAGACAGGAGGTTGAGTCAACCTTGCCTTTAACTCCTCGAAAGCCTTTTCCTGATCCTGACCCCATATAAACTTCACATCCTTATGAGTCAGCTTAGTCAACGGAGAAGCTATCTTGGAGAAGTCTTAGATGAATATTTGATAATATCCCGCCAATCCTGAGAAACCACGGATCTCGGATGGCGTCTTTGGAGACTTCCATTGCATCACCGCCTCCACCTTTGTCGGGTCTACCATAATCCACTCAGGATTTTCCACGTGACCCAAGAACTGAACTTCGTGCAACCAGAATGCGCACTTGGAGAACTTAGCATACAACTTCTCCTTTCTCAATGTCTCCAACACCTCCCAAATGTGACCGGCATGCTCCTCTTTGCTCCTTGAGTAAATCAGGATATCATCAATAAACACAATCACTTATTTATCCAACATTGGCTGACACACTCGGTTCATCAAGTCCATAAAGGGAGCTGGCGCGTTAGTTAAGCCAAAAGACATAACGAGAAACTCGTAGTGTCCATAACGCGTGCGAAAAGCTGTCTTAGGGATATTTTGCTCCTTCACCTTCAACTGATGGTAGCAAGATCGAAGATCTATCCTCGAGAACCACCTGGCAACTTGGAGCTGATCAAACAAGTCATCAATCCTCGGTAATGGATACCGATTCTTCACTTTCAACTTGTTCATTTCACGGTAGTCAATACACATCCTCATACTACTGTCCTTCTTCTTCACGAATAAGACCGGAGCACCCCAAGGAGAGATACTCGGTCTAATGAACCCCTTATCGAGCAACTTCTGCAGTTACTCCATTAATTCTTTCATCTCAGTCGGAGCCAACTAATACGGTGCCTTAGCTACAGGCTGAGCACCAGGTATCAAGTCAATTTGAAACTCGATCTCACGGTCAGGTGGCACACCTTGTAAATCTTCTGGAAACACGTCCGGAAAGTCACACACCGCTGGTACATCGGACAATTGTGTTGTTGACATGTTCTCATCCTTTACATAGGCCAGATAGGCATTACATCCCCGTCTCATGCATTTTCCTGCCACTGCCATCGAAATCACTTTCAGAATCATCGTAACTCGATCACCGTATATCGTCACCGAACTCCCGTTAGGCGCTGTCAATCTATTCATCTTCTTGCGACACACAATGTTCGCCTTGTAGTCCGTTAACCAATCCATTCCTAGGACTACATCGAATCCGCCAAAGGTCATCACAAACAGTCTAGCAGGGAACTTATGACCTTCTAGTTCTATGTCACAATCCTCAATCAATTCAGAAATCCTTGTAGACTTACCTATGACAGTTTCTACATCGAAGGGCTCGTCAATACATCTACTCCTAATGGGAAGCTTAGCACAAAAGGGTAGAAATAAAACTTCTACTAGCACCTGAATCAAATAGCACAGAAGCAAGATTTTGGTTTACTAGAAACATACCTGACACAACATCAGGTACCATCCTAGCCTCATCCCTGGTCATTGTGATGCCCTAGTGCCTGCCCTTTGCCCCTAAGTTCCAGTCTTCTTCCTTGCTCCGGGACTCTCTGTCCTTGGCTTCTTGCACTCCCTGCTTAGGTGGCTTACTTCACCACAGCTGTAGCACCTTGCTACTCTACAATCTCTAGAGATGTTGCCGGGTTTCCTGCACTTGCAACAAACATTTAGCCCTAACCTTCACTTACCAGCATGCTCCTTCCCACACTTACCTCACTTCTTTGTTCCTGAGCCTGTTGCAACCACCCGTCGATCATCCACCCTCGCTTACTTGTTATTTGGGGTAAATCCGCCATGCCCAAACCATTTCATGTTCCAGTTCCGATCATCACCACTAGTCTTCTTCCTCTCAACCACCATCACCTCCCTCTCATCATACTATCTACCAGCCAAATCAACCACCGACCTAAACGTACTCGGACGGGCAGTGATCATATGCCTTCGGATATCCGCCGGCAAGCCCTGAATGTATGTTTTGATCTTCCATGACAGGGGCATCACCTGATACGGCACCAGCCGTGCCATTTCGTTGAACTTGGTGGTGTACTGTTGATGTGTCATGGTTCCCGCCTCCAGCTGCAGGAACTCTCTCTCCACCTTGTCCAACTCCCGATAAGGACAGAACTCCTCGATCACCAACTTCTTCAGCTCACTCCACCTCATTCTACCAATCGCTCTACTACCCTCGGCCTGGATAATATTGTCCCACCAGCATAAGGTCGAGACCACAAATGAGTGAGTGGCAAACTTCACCCTCTAGTCTTCTCCGCACTCGCTGATGTCGAGCACAGCTTCCGTCTCTCTTACCCATCAATGTGCAGCAGCAGCAGCAGCAGTGCTATTGCCATTGAAAGTTGGGGGCTTGCATCTTTGAAGTGCCCCATAGTTACAACCTCGTGCTACCTCTAGCACAGGCTCTTCTTCCTCCTCCTCATCAGTAGGGAAAACTGTCTCAGTCTCTGGTTGGTCTCTCCCTCCCGAGGACCTGTTCCTCTCCTTCCTTTCTCCTTCTCTTACAGCCTTTATTACCTCAGTCACCACAGACGGTAAGATTGTGTACATGACTTGGTGAACCTCCTCCACCACAACCTCCTTCACTGAGGCCCTCAAATTGGCACTCTTATCAACACCCTCCATATGAGGGGTCTCAGGCTCCTCATGAGCCACCTCTTCAGCCCTGGCCTTCCCCTTGTGACTTGTGGTCCAGCACCATGTCCACCACGACCTCCACCTCGAGAAGCCTTCGAAGATATACTGTTGGATCATGATAAGGCTGGTGCAACCAAATTCACTTCATAGTCACTTTTGGTACTACATCAAAGGGCTTCCGAATTCAAGCAAGAGATCTTCCGAGAGTATAAGGAACAACAGCTGAAAACAGCTTTCGAAGACAAAGTCTGATGAAGAGCTGAAGACAAAGTCTGAAAGCTTCCGAAGACAAAGTCTGATGAAAGAGCTGAAGACAAAGTCTGCTTCCGAAGACAAAGAAGATTCCAAGCTTCGGAAGAAGCAGTCTTCCGAAGTATAAGTGCCCTCGGAAGAAGTTGTTCTTCCGAAACACTTTATCCTTCGGAAGACATTGCTATGTCCAGCAGATAAAAGTATGGTCCCTGTCATTCCGCTGCAGACCTCTGATACAGTATGGCATCTTCCTAAAGAGCCATATTGTTGACCATACTTTATTCTACTGTTCACCTTTTCATGATAGTACATATTACCAACTTTAGTTGGTGACAAGGTAAGTCAGGGACATGTCCTGACTACCAACTCTCAGGCAAAATGTCTGAAAGACCTCACCTAGAGTCTTGTAGTATAGATGTAAGGTTAGAGGTGTCCAGCTGGAATCAAAGTATTCCCGGCTGTAGGTAGTATTATATATATCTTCTCCCTGTAACTCTTTATGTAAGTGATTTGAGTCCAAGTGTCTTGTAATCCTTTGAGTTGAGAAGCAATATATAAAGTACCTTGAAAATTACTTGCTGTGTTAATTTTCTTACTGCTTGTTACTTGTTATATTGTGATCAACTCTTCCTAAAGACTGCTTGCCGAGTGTTGATTCACGAGTGAGTTGAGAGAAAGACCACCCGAAATCCGATCCTGCAATTGGTATCAGAGCTCCAGGCTCTTGATTGTGAGATCTTACCATCCTAATCAACCTGTTTTTCACTCCTCACCACAATCCACTCACTCAAATGGCTGCTCTCTCCAAGGCTGATATGGAAACTGGTACCTTGACCAAGTCCCCCATGATCACCCCTGAGGATTTTGACACATGGTGTATCAGGATGGAAGGCTTCATCAAGTGTCAAGACTCAAGGATGTGGGACTCCATTGTCAATGGTCCCTTCATACCAAGCACTACATCTGCCACTGGTAATCGCATCATTCCAAAGATGTTGATGATTACTCAGAGGAAGATAGGAAGAGAATAGAGCTAGATCAAAGGGCTATGACTTGTCTCCAAACTGCTCTCCCCAACTCCGTCTACAGACGCTTCAAGAAGTGCAAGACTGCTAAAGATTTATGGGAAGCTTTGAAGCTGATGTATGAGGGATCCAAGGAAACTCAAGAGAACAAGAAAGATCTCTTGAAGCAGCAGTTTGAGAACTTTACTTTCAAGGCTGGTGAAACCTTGACTCAACAATACTTCAGGTATGTTGAGCTAGTAGATACTCTGGCGGATATTGGAGTAGCTCTTGAGAACAGAGACATAGTTAGGAAGTTCATGTCTTCTCTTCCTAAGTTATGGACTCACTACTGTGTTGTCATCAAGAGAACTTCGGACCTTAAGACTCTTTCTCTCACAGAGTTGTATGGTATCCTAAGTGCATTTCAGATGGAGATGAACATGCAGAACTCCTCTGACCACTCCAATAACCAACAGAGTTCAGCCCTTCATGTGGTTGAAAGGGAAAGCATGGAACCACAACATCAGTTGCTATGCTACCCTGACAACTCACATACTGGACCCTTCATCACTCTACCTGAGACTCCAAAGTCTCAAAAGGTTCAACACAACTCCTTTCAGGATAGTTGTGCCTTTGTCTCTGGAAGTGGACACTCTGGTGATTTTCAATACTGCTTTGATGATCTTGAGTGCTTCAATCCAGATGATGTGGAGTACATGGACATTGTCCAGCAGATGGCTCTTTTAACTTACAGAGCGAAGAAGTTCTTCAAGAGAACTGGAAGGCAATTCCCTCAAAACCCAGTCAACAGCAAGTTTGGGTTTGATAAGAGCAAAGCAAGGTGCTACAACTGCAACCAACTTGGTCACTTTGCTAGGGAATGCAAGGCTCCCAAGAACAACCCGGGAACCCCACAGGCCTCCACACATCCCACTGCCCCCAAGCATGAAGAAAAGTCAACTAAAACAGCTGCTGTTGCTCAGGAAGTTGACTGGAGCTTCATGGTACAGGATGTGACTCCCGCTCAAGCACTCATGGCCGGAACAGATGATGATCAGGTATATGAACATCTTTGTACTGCTGCCTGTATTGCTAAAGTTAAACTTTATAAGGATTACATTTCGGAAATCAGATCTGAGGTTGAGTCTTTAAATGTGCTAAAATCTGACTTTAAAAGAGCTGAATCTGACTATCAAAAGAAAATTGATGAGTTAGAGAAAACTGTGTCTCTTTTAAAACATGAAAAGACTAATTATAAGACTCAAATCAAAGATCTGATCTCCAAACTTTCTGAAGTTGAAGCTCAGCTAGTTAAAGCTGAGGCTCATGCCAGGAAGCAAGCTATTGCTGAGCAAAGCTTCCAAACTATTCTTGCATCAACCTCTCATTCCAAAATGTTTTATCAAAACAAAGAAGGGTTGGGAACCAGTGAAATAGCTCCACCACACTCTTATGAGTCTATTAGACTACCTAGATGTGGTACTGAAGAGCAAGAGGTTCCAACTGCTGACCCTTCTCCATTGGAACTAGAGGATGGAGCAAAAATAGTGGCCTCCACAGGGGAGAAACAGGAGGATACACCCATCTCCACCTGTGATGACCAAATCCTGACCACCATGGCAAGAAGAAGCAGAGCTAAAGCTGCTAGAAGGACTGCTAAGAAGGTTGCAGAGTCCAAGCTTAAGTTTGACCCTAAGCAAAAGGGTGTCTTCATTTCTGCCGGATTTCAAGTGGTAGGTACTCCTGATTCAGGAAAGGAGTGTAGTACCAGCACTCCTGTCCTACCGAAGGATCAGAAGTTAAAAGGGAAAGTTGCTGATGAAAAGAAGAAACCAAAGAAATAGCAACCTGCAAGTTCCCAGAAGACTAACATTGCATGCATAATGTGTGGTCTGCACAACCACATGGCTAAGGATTGTTACTACAATCCTGCAAGCACACATTATGCAAATAATGTTAGAAAAGAAGGAGTCAGAGAAGGTTTCTCAGTTGGACCACTTCAAAAGGTCCAAATGATGAAAAAGGGAAAGTTGGTCTCGGAAGCCAAGTTGCTTTCGGAAGAAACTGCTTCTTCCGAAGGGAAAGTGGCTTCGGAAGCCAAACCTTCTAAGGTTCGGAAGAACAAGAAGGCTCCCTTGAAACCATCTCAGAAGAAGACTACTTCGGAAGAAAAGGTGGTGAAGGCTTCTTCCGAAAAGAGAGAAGCTTCGGAAGAAGACCATGCTGCAAAAGCTTCAACAAGCTCATCCTCAAAGATCAACCAAAGGATGGATTGGAAGATCAAGGAAGATGCTGCAGCCCAGACCTCTTCTTCAACAATGACCTCTATTGAACCCCATTGCATATCTTTCGGTTCAATTATGTCACTATCTTTGGAAGAGCCCGAGACCTGTAAGGCTTGGGCTTCCAAACAAAACTAACCATCTCATCTTATGTGCAGGGACATCCATTTGACAAGAACAACAACATCTGGATTGTAGATAGTGGATGCTCCAGGCACATGACAGGGAACAGATCTCTCCTTCAACAATTCCAGAACTTTGATGGAGGGCCTGTCCAATTTGGAGGTGAGGCCGGAGGATATATTTCTGGCAGAGGAAGTATATCCAATGGCAGAATAAACATTGACAAAGTTCACTTTGTCAAACAGCTTGAACACAATCTGTTAAGTGTTTCTCAATTCTGTGATCAGAAGCATCAGATGCTTTTCACAGAACATGAGTGCATTATCCTCAAACCAGGGATGACAATTCCTCCGGAATTGGTGCTTCTCAGATCTCCCAGGAAAGGGGATATGTACAAGCTGGATATGAACAATGCTTCTCCTATGGGTGAAGTATCATGCTTTCTTTCCAAAGCTGATAGTGATGAGTCAACACTATGGCATAAACGCATGTGTCATGTGAATTTTAAAACAATGAATAAATTGTCTAAAAATAACTTGGTACATGGTTTGCCTAAAAAGGAATTTTTCTGCAAAGATAACTGTGTTGCATGCCTGAAAGGGAAACAACACAGATCATCTCATAAATCCAAATGTGTTAACTCTATCACTACTCCATTACACTTATTGCACATGGATCTTTTTGGTCCCACAAGTATAATGAGCATTGGAAGGAAATCATACTGCCTTGTGATCGTTGATGATTTTACAAGATTTACATGGGTATTCTTTTTAAGAAGTAAAGATGAAACTGCTGAAACTTTAAAATCTTTTATTCTTAAAATAGAAAATCAAATTGATCACAAGGTTAAGATTATTAGAAGTGATCAAGGGACTGAGTTTAAGAACTTCGTTCTTGACTCATTCTGTGACTCAAAAGGGATTGCCAGACAATATAGTGCTCCCAGAACTCCTCAACAAAATGGTGTTGCTGAGAGGAGGAACAGGACACTTATTGAGGCTGCTCGGACCATGTTAGCTGATTCAAAGCTGCCTCTAACATTCTGGGCAGAGGCAGTCAGCACTGCATGCTATGTGCAGAACAGGGTTCTTGTAGTTAAGCCCCATGGAAAAACCCCTTATGAGTTATGGAACAAGAGGCCACCGTTCATTGGCTTTCTAAGGTCCTTTGGCTGCAGGTGTACCATACTTAACACAAAGGACAACTTGGCAAAGTTTGCTGAGAAGTCGGATGATGCTATCTTTATTGGATACTCTTCTAGCTCCAAAGCTTATAGAGTATACAATATCAAGAATCAACAATTTGAGGAGTCATCCAACATAGTTGTTAATGAGCACACTCCTTGTGTTAGGGGGAATGGACCTGAGTATATATTTGATTTAGAATTGTTTCCAAACTATTCTAAACCATCTTGTGAGAATGTTTCAGCTGGAACAGGTGCTCAAACTGATGCAGGACAACTATATGAGCTTCCCAGACCTCTTCCAAATTCTCCAAGAACTGAAGGGCAACAAGCTTCAACTATTCACAGATCTGACAGTGTAACTATCTCCAGAAATAGTGAAGCTTCAACAAGTGAATCACTTGATCAACCTCAAAGTTCCTCAGGTGATCCACTACAACACCAGGTTGAGGGAAGTGGTATTCTGAAGGAACAGGCAACTGTTAATACTACTTCACAACCAACCATTGATGATGTTTCTCAATCATTCAATCAGTCCTCATTGAATGACTCTGAAACAGCAGTTGGACAGAGTGATCCAATTCCTTATCAGAATATGTCTAACCTAGACTTATCTCTGCAACTGGAAGTGATTCCTCGTCTTAGGATTCACAACACTCATCCAACTGAGAACATCATAGGGGATGTCTCTGAGGGTGTGAGAACAAGAAGACAGACTCATCATGGGAATGTCTGCTTGTACTCATGCTTCTTGTCTCAGATGGAACCAAAGAAGGTAGAAGATGCCTTAAAGATAGTAGTTGGGTTGAATCGATGCAGGAGGAGTGCTTCAATTCAGAAGACAAAAGGTCTGGAATCTATGCCCACTACCATCTGGTCAAGTACCCATAGGCACTAAATGGGTATTCAGGAACAAGAAAGATGATAGAGGCTTGATTATCAAGAACAAGGCAAGACTAGTAGTTCAAGGTACACCCAGGAGGAAGGAATTGATTATACTGATGTCTTTGCACCTGTTGCAAGACTTGAGGCAGTTAGGATCTTCCTTGCTTATGTTGCATCCAAGAACTTCACAGTCTACCAACTTGATGTCAAGTGTGCTTTTCTATATGGGGATATAGATAGGGAAATCTATGTGTGTCAACCTCCAGGATTTGAAGACCCACAGCACCCCAACTATGTGTGCAAACTGGATAAAGCTCTATATGGGCTGCACCAAGCACCTAGGCTGTGGTATGAGACCTTGTCTCAGTTTCTCCTGAAGAATGGATACACTAGAGGTACCATTGACAAGACTCTTTTCATCAGAAAGAGTGGAGAAGACATTTTGCTTGTACAAGTCTATGTTGATGACATCATATTTGGTTCTTCAAACGACCAAATGTGCAAGGACTTTGAAAGCATTATGAAGCAGAAGTTTGAGATGAGTTCCATGGGAAAAATGGACTTTTTCCTTGGGATCCAGGTGAAACAGATGAAGGAAGGGTTCTTCATAAGTCAATCTAAGTATGTCTCAGACATCTTAGAAAGATTTGAAATGAAGGACTGTAAATCAGCCAAGACACCTATACCCAGAAACCATAATCTTTGCCCTGACCTTGAGGGGGAGGATACTGATCAACATCAGTATAGAGCAATTATTGGTTCTCTGATGTATCTTACTGCAAGTAGACCAGATATCATGTTTGCCACATGCATTTGTGCAAGATATCAGGCTACTCCAAAGGTGTCTCACCTAGCTGCTGCAAAGAGAATCCTCAGATACCTCAAAGGAGCACCTAAACTAGGTCTCTAGTATCCAAGAAATAGTGATTTCAATCTCTATGGATACTCTGACAGTGACTATGGTGGCTGCAACATTGACAAGAAATCAACATCAGGAGGATGTCAATTTCTTGGTGGAAGGATTATCTCATGGCAATGCAAGAAACAATCCTGTGTCTCTACATCAACTGCTGAAGCTGAATACATCGCTGCTGCTAGCTGCTGTGCTCAACTGCTATGGATTCAAAATCAGATGTTAGACTATGGGTTCAACTTCATGACTACTCCTATCCATATTGACAACAACAGTGCTATCTCCATTACTGAGAATCCGGTGAAGCACTCCAAGACAAAACACATTGATATCAGGTATCATTTCATTAGAGATATTCATGAAAACAACTGATAAAGTTAATCAAAGTTGACTCAAATGAACAATATGCTGATTTGTTCACAAAGGCATTTGATGAACAAAGATTTAAGTATCTCATATCAGCAATTGGGATGATAAACATTGAATAACTACCTCTTTTGAAGACCTTTTTAAAAGTGTAATGTCTTGTGTCAATACAATTTAAGCCCTGTTACAAAAGATCTTTAAACTATTCCAAGTGTAAATTCCTTCCGAAGAGGAACTAACTCTCGGAAGATATTCTTGAATATCTTCCGAAGCTAAATTCCTCAATGGAAATTTTCTTCTCGGAAGAGTTTTTGGTCTCGGAAGAAGCGATTGATTCTATATCAGATCTACTTCCGAAACTTATAAAACTCTCCATTCGGAAAGACAGCTTTACCTTCGGAAGCAATGCCTTGCTTCGGAAGATAAAGTGCCTTCAAAGGACAACTTTACCTTCGGAAGCACTATCATGCTTCGGAAGAAAAATTGCCCTCGGAAGAAAATACCTTCGGAAATGTTTTACCCTCGGAAGTAAAGGTTTTTATATGTAACGGATATCTTTTGGGCCCCACTCTGTAAAAAGTAAAGACTTTGTTGATAATGTCAGATTATTTAAAATTATCCTTGCCGCCATCATCATTTCTCCGCAGTAAACCACCATACCACCCACAGTAACCCCAAAACAGTAACCCTATTACCACCATTCACCCTTTTTAAATAATCTTGACTTATCAATTTCATCTTCTTTTACCACTTTACAGCCCTAACTGTTCCCTTCACTGTAAAACCCTCAATCTCACTCAAAATTTCAAGCTTACCTTTTCTTCAATGGCGCTAAACCCTCAGCACAACCAAGTCGCGTTACTTGATTCGTCAAGGGATGCCGACTTTACCCAAATCATCACCTTTCTCACCGAATCCACCTATCTCACTGCACTAACAGTTAACCCCACCGTATACTCCAACCATATGTCAGAATTTTGGAGCAATGGTGAAACTGCAGCACTGAATGGGGTTCGAGTCCTGAGAACCCGAGTTTGTGGCCAAGAGTTGGTCATCAATGAACAGATCATCAGGGAGCATCTCGAGCTTCACGATGATGGGGCTCCTACTGAGTTCCCCAAGGAAGACTTGGAAGGCACCTATATCCTCATGGGATATGGAGGCGATGTCAGCAGGTCCACAGTATACAAGTTCAACTTCTCTTACCATTGGAAGTTCCTGCTGCACATTGTTTTGCACTGCCTCTCCAATAAATCAGGGGGTTGGGATCAAATCCCATATGAACTAGGATGCCTAGTTCATGGGTTGGTGAGAGGTCTCAGATTCAACTACTCACGATTCGTGTTGAACAATCTAATCGCCAATCTCAGCAGGGATACATTCTTCATGTATCCCCGATTTCTTCAACATATAATCAACTGTGAGATGGAACCAAGCAAGCTTGTCTGCGCAGCTGCTCTTCCTGTTCCACATATGAGGCCTACCATCTTCAAAATCCTAAAGAAGATGTCCACCAACTTCACTGGACGGTACACTCCATTACCTCCAGCGATGACTGAGCGCATAGCTCCTGGTGACATCCCTGTTCTCCCCACAGGTGATGAACCCACACCAGCAACATCCACCACAATACCAAAGCCTTCTTTACCCATCAAATCTACATATCAGAGACGCCCCAAACGAACCCTTGTTCAATCTACTCTGATTGAACAAGCTCCTCCTGTTCACACCGAAACGACTAGAGTGGAATCATGGGCTCCCACTCAGTCGGAGGTCACACCATCCTTCACATTTGACCTCAATGTGGGCTTTGAGCCTCCTCAGTCTCAAACCCCTGAGCCCGAACCCCAAGCCTTTAGCCCACAGGGTGAGTCTCTACACTCCCCTGTGCAGCTTTCTAGGGACAGCCCCACCAAAGGCTCAATGCCTGTAGACATTGATCTAAGTCCCGGGTCAGTAGGACTAACCACCCTCTCTTTCACTGACCTTTTACTCCGTACTGATGAAGAGATTACATCTCTCCATGGCCATGAAGTTGATCTACAACACCCTCTGAAAGATCAACAGAGCCAGGAGGGATCCCTTGTCTCTAGCCCCCATCAGAAGCCAGCTACTGAGGTGAGTCCCACTGATGTGGAGGGGACTCATGTAGACTCAGCTGCCATTACTCAGAGTTTCTCACTGAGCTCTCAGGACAGTGGTAACATAATTAGGACTGAGTCTACGGCAACTTTGCCCATTGACATCTCTGAAAGAGATGACTCTGAGCAAAGGAACCAGGGTGCCAAGAAACCACATCTGGTGGTGAGAGTGAGCATACTAGGTATGTTATCTCATCTCCCCATGATTCTCTCATGAAGATGAGGGAAGTATGCAACTTACACTTCAGCACTTGCTTTCTAAGGTCTCCAACCTGGAATCACAGGTGAAGATCTTAGAATCAAGGACTGCCACTCAGCAACTTGAGATTAACTCTCTCAAGGCTAAACTAGCTGAGACGGAGAGGTCTGTTAGGCATGTACCAATCCAGGTCTCAATGACTTCTTCCTCTAGCTCATCTAGCTCTCAAGATGATGCTACCAAAAAGGGGGAGAAAGTTCAGAGACAAAACCTATGGAACCACAGACCCAACTCATTTCCCCCAACAAATCATTACACTACCTGAGTCATCTCAATCCTTTCTGGAGATTGACTCAAGGATGCTTCAAGATCTCTACAGACTGTTCACACAGTTTGTATTGAGATCATCCCTAGAACAGCCCAGCCCCGACACCACACTTGCATACTTTGGGGCTGAGGAGCTTCAAAGACTGACTGCACCTTCTACCACTGTGGAGGAAGTTGGTCAACCTAAGGTCTTCATGGAACCTAAGATTAGCTTCGAAGGGGAAATGGGGACTGATGGCCCAGCAACTGAAACAGATGGGACAGAATTTGCAGCAGTCTCATCTTCCGAAGCTCAAGCTGAAGCTTCCGAAGCCTATATGAAAGCCTCGGAAGAACAAGAAAAATCTTCCGAAGCCGAAATAGAAGCTGCGGAAGGCTTGTTTCAGATGTCTGAGGAACTGACCATCACAGATGTCATTGCTGACATAGCATCCGAGGTGGGCAGGGAGGACACTTCTGAAACTCCTCCAATCCAAGCACCAGCTGAACTTCTATCTCAATCACAACCCTCCATTCAAGAACCACCACAGTCAAGCACCATCAAAGACAAAGGCAAAAGAAAACTGACTGCGGAAGAGCTTCAGGAGGAGGAAAGGATTGAGAAGGCTAAAAAGAAAGGGAGGTTTCCAACTGAAAAGGTGCTAGCTGCCAGCTCTAAGGCAGCTGCAGCCAATCAAGAAGAAATCAACCTGAAGAGAAGAACAACACTCATTGACCAGCTCATCAGTCTTGGAGCTGTCAATGAGGAAATACTCCTGCTACCACTAGAGGAGTTGGTGACTTTGGAGAGGTCAACCAGGCTACAACAAGAAAGGGAAGCCAGGTTGACCTTGGAGAAGGCAGAGGAAGAGCAGAGGGAGGCAGCCCTGAAGCTGAGAGAGGAGAGGATCAAATTCCTACTCTCAAGAGGCTTCAGTCTTCCTGAACTGTCTCCACATGATGATGACATGATCCTGCTGCTCCACAACAAAGAGCAGGATCAAATGGAGAAGGAAAGGAAGAAGGCTGCTAGGGAGAAGCTGAAGGTGAAGAGGAAGAGGGAGGAAGAGAAGGAGGTCACTGCTGCCAAGAAGTCAACTGACAAAGCCTGGATGAAGGACTACCTCCGGGCTCACGGCTTCTCTGGTAGGCAGGTGGGACCTATGTCCGAAAGGACACTCCAGCGGATAGTCAGTGAAATAAAAGCTGACATCCGTTTGGGGAAAAGGAAGGAGATGTACAGGAGGATGAAGGGAATGGTTTTCACCCCAGCCACTCAACCACAGCCACAACCCACACCAGAACCAACCCTTTTCCCATCAAACCTGAACCCACTGATGAAACCTTCACCCCTCAACCCACAACTCTACCCAAACCTACCACATCACCTCAACCACCCAAACTACCCATTCTAAAACCCAAGACTCAACCCAAAACCACTAAACCTAAGCCTACCCAACAACAACCAGATCATCCCCTCAGCCTCCTAAACATCTCTCCTTTGAAGAGATTAAGGAGTTCAAGACAAGGCTCATCAATTGCACTACCTTGAGCAGTATCTCCTGTGAGGGAGAACTTATCAACATCACCTATGTTGATAATTCTTCAAGCTCCCTCACCCTAGGCCAATTTCTTGAATTGCCTAGAGAAACCTTGGCCAGGCTGCAAGACTTCTTGGTCTCAACTCCGATACCCTCAATGCTGAGGAGAAGAGACTAAGAAGAAGGCTGGTGACTCTACTGGATACCAGGAAAGAGGACAGGATTTCTGGTCAATCTCCTTGACCTAGAAATGCAATAATCCAGTGGAGGTTCGATGAACCTTCTCACAACTTTGTTGTGGAAAGGGAGAATGGTGAAACCAACAGGCTCAATGCCACTTCTCTACTGCATCTCAGCAGATTTGATCTTGCTGAGCTTGCAGAGAAGCCATTCTCCAATCCCTCCAACTCTGAGACTGCTGCACACATCAGAAATCACATCAGCGGTCTCCACTTGGCTGAACGAAGTAGAAGAGCCAAGATTGAAGAAGAGTTGAAGCTGAAAAGAGTGGAAGACAAGGAAAGATCAACCACCAAAGGCACAGCCTTTCTACAGATGGCGGAAGGTCCCGAATTGGAACCAATAGTTCGATGGGAATATGACTATACTTCCCATCAACTAACTCTTTTCAGAGGGTCACAACAAAGGGTACACATAATCCAAGGTAACAGAGTAGAGGTTCTGTCCACCAAAGATTTGTACAAGATTCTCAGCATCACAGCAGGAAAGAATGAAGACACTGATAAACACCTGCTTTCCTTGGTGCTGAGAGCTTTGAGAAGAAGAGAGAAGTGAAGTTTTGGTAGCATCAGCCTAGGGGGAGTTTGTTGGATCATGATAAGGCTGGTGCAACCAAATTCACTTCATAGTCACTTTTGGTACTACATCAAAGGGCTTCCGAATTCAAGCAAGAGATCTTCCGAGAGTCTAAGGAACAACAGCTGAAAACAGCTTCCGAAGACAAAGTCTGATGAAGAGCTGAAGACAAAGTCTGAAAGCTTCCGAAGACAAAGTCTGATGAAAGAGCTGAAGACAAAGTCTGCTTCCGAAGACAAAGAAGATTCCAAGCTTCGGAAGAAGCAGTCTTCCGAAGTATAAGTGCCCTCGGAAGAAGTTGTTCTTCCGAAACACTTTATCCTTCGGAAGACATTGCTATGTCCAGCAGATAAAAGTATGGTCCCTGTCATTCCGCTGCAGACCTCTGATACAGTATGGCATCTTCCTAAAGAGCCATATTGTTGACCATACTTTATTCTACTGTTCACCTTTTCATGATAGTACATGTTACCAACTTTAGTTGGTGACAAGGTAAGTCAGGGACATGTCCTGACTACCAACTCTCAGGCAAAATGTCTGAAAGACCTCACCTAGAGTCTTGTAGTATAGATGTAAGGTTAGAGGTGTCCTGCTGGAATCAAAGTATTCCCGGCTGTAGGTAGTATTATATATCTTCTCCCTGTAACTCTTTATGTAAGTGATTTGAGTCCAAGTGTCTTGTAATCCTTTGAGTTGAGAAGCAATATATAAAGTACCTTGAAAATTACTTGCTGTGTTAATTTTCTTACTGCTTGTTACTTGTTATATTGTGATCAACTCTTCCTAAAGACTGCTTGCCGAGTGTTGATTCACGAGTGAGTTGAGAGAAAGACCACCCGAAATCCGATCCTGCATATACCACCATCCATCCTCTAACACACTATAAGATTCAAACACCAACACGGTCGTTCAAGGTAATAGCTCAGTCTATGTCAAATATAGTAAGTCTCTAATTATAGTGGTCAGTTGTGATTAGCCACTTACTTTACTCTTCATACCCTAAGCATTTCCTATCCTGACTACATCAGTATCTAAATCTACTAAGGGCAAATAGATCAAATAACATGCGCATATAATACCAGTTAACATTAAAGAAAATACCTGAGGGCACGTAGCTACCCGGACATGCATCCCTTCCCTTTGTCCCATTCTCTGTTTAAGTTTAGGTTTCTTTTGAAAATATTTACCCATTTCACTTAAACTTTGGCTCTGATAGCAACTTGTAAGGCCCCGTTCCTGGACGCTTACAGTTGGTCATTCATCGCACATAAATCATACATTTATTTAAAACACCGCAGCGGAATAACTTAAAACCATTTCATATATTAATGACAGATTTTGCAAAATAATACAATGTAGTTAACTATTACAAATATCATAATTTGCATTACATCACAAAAATCTCATTTTTATACTAATGGATGCCATCCCAAAATGCCAAGTAGCTGCCCCGTGCCATCCTCAGCAAAAATCACCTGCCAACTAGAAAATACATAAAAGTCAGTGTTGCTGAGTGAGTTCTAGTTTTATGAAAATATAACATACTTTACTTTCGTTAAAACCCTTCTTAAATTTCATACGCGATCATGCATCATACATACAAATAGATAATATCGTTATTATCTTCCATTATCAGTCGTTATCTTTTATCATCATATTCATACTTTCATTCCATTTCATTTACATTCTCTTTCGTATACATTCTTTCATTTCCTACGTTTCACTAACTCTTATTTTCGTTCTCATACTTTTGTATCATACTTTTCATCGTTCTTTACTTTCATACTTTCTTTTCGTACGTTACGTCATTCTTTTACTTCATACGGATCGATGAACAATACCCCAAACATTATGCACGAAGCTGATGTTGGGCCTGTGGTAATTAAATCACGAACATTGTGCTCGAAGCTGACCCAGTCACCTAGGGCAAGTCATCTTTCCCTTTCATTCAGACCAATTGGCAATACCCCAAACTTGTGCACGAAGCTGATGCTGGGTCTGTGGTAATTAACTCATGAACACAATGCACGAAGTTGACCCAGTCACCAAGGGCATACCACAAAGGTCTTGTCAATCTTAACGATTGACCCTGCGTGCATCCTTCGGGTTATTAACACCGCACACAGTTGAGTTAACGCGGTCGTGCGCCTCCTTTCTATTTGCTTGCAAGCCATTCTTTCTTTTATTGCGTTTTACTTCTCGTCTTTGTTATCTTTCATTTCACTACGTTATACTTTACGTTCTTTCACTCGTTCATCATACTACGTAAAGTAATAACATAATACTTATCGTATATTATTTTACAATATATACGCTTTGAAAATCATTAAAAGATAACACATCATACATTTATACATGTCATCCATTCATCATACATGACATATCACACCCATCATATCACACATAACATTATGAAGTCCACTTACATCACCCCCGGGAACATCCAAGTCAAAGCCTACACTTTACATTTTCCCCAAAATTCAGAAAAATTTTCCAAGTCTTAGGCGCATGGGCACTATGCTGGCGCATGGCCTTCTGGGCGCATGGGAACACTTAGGCGCATGGAAAGGTTCTGGGTGCATGGGCACTATTGGGCCGCATGGCCCAACACTTAGTCATTTCGGGCAACATTCTAGGCGCATGGGCATTATGCAGGCGCATGAGTGTCTAGGCACATGGACACTTAGCCAAATTCAGCCTAATTCCAGGCGCATGGCCACTATTTTGGCGCATGGGGTTTTGGGCGCATGGGACACTTAGGCGCATAGGCCTATTTCAGGCGCATGAGCATCTAACTTAACTAGCCAACATGATTTCAGTCCCAAGTTCAATTTTAACATGTTCTAGGCTTAGTTCTAACACTCTAAGCAAAAAAAACACATTCATAACATAATCATAACATCAACACCACCCAAATCGTACCCCGCCCGTGAACACATACACATACACATACTCATACGGGTAACATACCCACTTTTATAAAAACATACTTACATGCATTTCCAGACCTAATAATTAGTTAAAACATGTAAAAAGGGGTTCTAGAACTCACCTTTGCAACTCATAAGTATATCTTCTTCCAAACTTGTGTGCACAAGGGTTCAAACTCCTAAAACAAGCACAACAGACCACCAAAACACAACAACACTTAGAAATCGATTTCTAAGGTTTAAAACCTCAAAGAACCGAGCCAATTAACATCAAAACACTCTGCTTTGAACTTCTTCTTCTTCTTTCTAGTCCCGAATCTTTCTACTCTTCTCTCTCTAAAATCAGAACAAAAGGTGATGTGCAAAGAGTATGGGTGGCCATACTTCTTTTGTACAAAGTATAATATATTATTTTGTACTTTTACACCTTTAGCCCCTCAATTTGGGTTTTATTACATTTTCTCCTTTTTATTCTTCTTTTACAACTTTTAAAATATCCGGGTGTTACAATTTCCAAACAAAAAAAACATTGTAGATGGAAGTGAAAAATAAACACTTACTAAAAAAGTACATACACGATTTGTGAATTTGAAATTGCCACACTTAGCTTAACATATGTTGCTTACTCAAGTATTATTCTAACTTTAAATTATAAAAATTGGCTTTTAGTGGTAAAAGAAAATAAACTAATAACACTTACTAAAACATATAAAATGAATATATGAATTTGATTTCTAGCACTTACATGAATCGTATGATTCAACTTCAAGTTGAAACCATTTTTAAATTTTAATTTGATTTTTCAGTTATAATTGCAGAGAGATAAAATAGGTAATGAATTAGTCAACAAAGGAAATTAAACATAATAAAATTAAGGAATTAAAAAAATAGTTACCAAAATTAAAGGATGACAAAATTACATAATTATCCTTCTATAAGGAAATAAAAAAGGAAAAAAGAAAAAATTTTGATTGGTTAATGAAAGTTTTCCTGGTTTTCGTATAATCTAATGGTTTTCTTAAAATCCTCTCCCTATATATGTATGTATATATACCCATATATACATATATATCTATGCATACATACATACATATATATACATATACATATACATATACATATATATATACATATATATACATACATACATACATATATACATATATATATATATATATATATATATATATATTGTTGGATCATATGAGGCTGGTGCAACTAAAACAACAGTTAGAGTATTTTGATGTACATTTGAAGAGGTCTTCTAAAGACAAAGCTGCTCTTTCGAAGACAAGTTGAAGATCTTACGAAGCTTAAGTATGACGAACTTTCGAAGGTAAAACTCAGTCTTCCGAGACTAAGTAGTTTTACTTCCAAAGTATATGAAGAACTTCCAAAGATAGAACTAAGTCTTCCGAGACTACGAAGTTCTTCTTCTGAAGTATTCACACTTAGAAGACTCAAGACAAAGACTTCCGAAGTATAAAGTCGTGAAGACTTTGCAGAAGACTCGGAAGAAGTTGATTCTTCCGAAGTATAAATGGCCTCGAAAGAAATTATTCTTTTGAAGCCATTTACCTTTAGAAGAACCAACTATGAACTAGTGGGCATAAGTATGGGTTGTCTGGCATCTGCTGCCAACTCTGATATACTACATGGTGCTTTCCCACACCCATGTAGTTGAACATACTTTAATCCACTGTTCATATTTATCAATTAGTATAGTTGTAACTTTTAGTTGGTGACAAAAGGTAAGTCATGGACCTGTCATGACTACCTAATCTAGGATAGTATTTTTCTTAGATGCCTTACTTCTACCAATGTAGTATTGGTTTAGTTGTAAGTTCCAACTGGTTATTCAAGTATAACCGACTGTAGATAGTAGTATATATAGTTTCTCATTACAACTCATCAAACTATGCTTGTAAGAGTCTTGTAATACTGAGTTGAGAAGTAATATATAAAAGTATCTTGAGAGCAATTCTTGTGTTCATTAACTTATTATATTATTGTAAACTTAGTTAGAGATTCTGCTTCATCAACCGAGTGAGATCAAGTAAGTTTGTGAAATAAACTTATGTTGTGAGACCAATACTGATCCTACAATTAGTACCAGAGCTTTTTTGGCTCTGGATAGTGAGACCTAACCATCTTAAATCATCTTTGTTTCTTCACACTTACCCACTTCACTTAAATGGCTCTTAACCAGAAATTTTCTGAGTCTGAAATGGGAACCATGACCAAAGCTCCTATTATCGCTCCTGATAACTTTAGAGCTTGGAGCCAACGTATTGAAGGCTTTATTAAGTAACAAGACATCCGAATATGGAGATCAGTCACTCATGGTCCTTACAAACCAAAGGTGAAATCCCCAGCTGGTAATGGTGCCATGATTAAGAAGCCCGTTGAAGACTACTCTGATGAAGACTTCAAGAAGATGGACATTGACTGCAAAGCCATGACCGTCTGACTTACAGTTATACAAAATTCCATAATGGTAGGCTTTCAGTAGAACTATTTGATGCTTTGACGTTGATGTATTCTTGTTCTACTGAATTCAAAGAGTCCAAGAAAGATGTGTTAAAGCACAAGTTTGAAAACTTCACATACATTGTTGGTTAGACCTTGAGCCAACAATACTTCAAGTACATGGACTTGATCACATCTCTTCAGTCTAAAGGAGTGGTTCTTGAGAAAAGAGACATAGTGAGAAAATTCATGAGTTCACTTCATCATGAATGGACTTTTTACTGTGTTTCAATCAGGAGAACTGAAAATCTTAACACTCTACCATGACTGAACCATATAGAACTCATGATGGATACCATATGGAGATGGAAACTCAGAAAAGCCATCAGGTAAACAAAAACTCAAACATTCCTGTCCGCAATGCTCTACATGGTGCTGAAGGTTCAAGAACTCCCTAGCCCTAGTTGTACCTAAACTACCCCTAGCAACCATCATACTCTTCTGGGCCCTGTATCACATTTCCTGAGACACCCAGGTCGCAATGTGCTCAACAAGATCCTTTCCAGGATAGTTGTGCTTTTGTTTTAGGGAATGAGCACTCCAGAGATTTTCAATTATGTTCTGATGATCTCGAGTGTTTTATTCCAGATGATGTGGAGTACATGGATATTCTCCAGCAGATGGCTCTCCTAACCTACAGGGCAAAGAAGTTCATCAAGAGAACTAGAAGGAAGTTCCCTCAGAACCTAACCAACAACAAATTTGGGTTTGACAAATCAAAGGCCAAGTGCTATAACTACAACTAATTGGTCACTTTGCATGGGAATACAAGGCTCCTAGATCCAATCCTGGAGCAACTCAAGCCTCCCAACATCCTACTACCCCAAAAGCTGCAGTCAAACCTACTGAACAATGACTGAACTATATGGAATTCTTGATGGAAATGCATGGAGATGAAACTCAGAAAGGCCATCAGGTGAACAAAAACTCAAACCTTCTTGTCAGCAATGCTCTACATGGTGCTAAATGTTGAAGAACTCCCCAGTCCCACTTGTACCTAAAATACCCCTAACAACCATCATACTCTTCTAGGCTCTGTATCACATTCTCGAGACACCCAGGTCTCAACATGCTCAACAAAATCCTTTCCAGGATAGTTGTGCTTTTGTTTCAGGGAAAGAGCACCCAGGGATTTTTAATTTTGCTTTGATGATGTCGAGTGTTTTAGTCCAGATGATGTGGAGTATGTGGACATTGTCCAGCAGATGGCTCTCCTAACCTATAGAGCAAAGAAGTTCTTCAAGAGAACTGGAAGGGAATTCCCTCAAAACCCAACCAACAATAAATTTGGGTTTGACAAGTCAAAGGCCAAGTGCTATAACAGCAACCAACTTGGTCACTTTGCAAAGTAATACAAGGCTCCTAGATCCAATCCTGGAGCAACTCAAGCCTCCTAACGTCCTGCTACCCGAAAAGCTGTAGTAAAATCTACTGAACAACAGGCTGTAGCTATTGCTTAAGAAGTTGATTGGAGATTCATGGTGCAAGACATCACTCCTGCTCAAGCTCTCATGGCTAGAACTGAAGACAGTAAGGTATATGAGCATCTCTATACTCCAGCCTGTATTGCTAAGGCTAAGTTATATCAGGACCTACAACATGTAAATTAAATCTAATACTGAGTCCTTAAACATATTAAATTCTGACTTTAAGATAGCAGAATCTAACTATAAACTCAAAATTGAAGAGATAGAGAAAATTGTCTTCTTTAAGACATGAACCTTCAAACTACAAGGCTAAAATAAAAGATTTAATCTCCAAGTTGACTAAGGCTCAGGCCCAACTAGTAATTGTTGAGGCTAAAGCAAAGAGGTATGCTATCCAAGAGCATAACTTTAATACCATCATTGCATCATCCTCTCACTTAAAGGTGTGTTATCAAAACAAAAATTGGTTGGTAACCAATGAAATTGCTCCACCACACTCTTATGTGTCTTTTAGACAGCCAAGATGTGGTACTAATGACCAAGAGGTTCCAACTGCTGACCCACTACCCAATGAGCAGAAGAATGATAGAACAATGGTGACCACCATAGGGAAGGATAAGGTAGAAAACCTCATCCACACAACTGATGATCAACCCCTAACCACCAAAGATAGGAAGAACAAGGTAGCAAGAAAAAATGCCAAGAAGGTGGCTGAGTCAAGGTTGAAAATAGACTTAATGCAAAAGGGTTTATTCATCTCAGCTAGATTCCAAGTGGTTGGAAACTCTGATTCAAGAAAGGAGTGTAGTACTAGCATGCCTATCCAACTGAAGGACTAGAAATTAAAGGGGGAGACTGTTGAACAAGAAAAGAAGTGCAAGAAGCAACTGCCCTTATGCCCCATCAAGAATAACATTGAGTGCATAATCTATGGTATGCACAACCACATGGCTAAAGATTGTTACTATAATCCTGCAGCAAATTCTATGCAACCAATGTTAAGAAAGAAGGAGTCAAGGATGGTTTCACATTTGGACCTTACCATATGGTTCAAGTATTAAGGAAATGAAAGCTTGATTACGAAGCCAAGTTGCTTTCGAAAGAAACTGCAAGGTTTAATGTAAGGGCTGATGCAACCAAAGCAACCAAAGGCTTCCTTCATGCATGCACTTACTACAAGGTAGAAGTTGCTTTGGAAGTTTTTACACTATACTTAAGAAATACTTTAAGTGTAAAATCTTCTGAAGCCAAAAGATGATGTACTTAGAAGCTTCAAAGACAAAGTCTTCTGAAACCAAATGAATTAAAGACTAATTACTTCTGAAGATAGAGGAGAACATGCTTTTCTCGGATGTACTTTTGCATAAAGTTGTCCCAATTTCCGCTGCAACTCTGGAGACTCACTATCTTGTATGAGTTGGTGAAAAGGTTCATGCTTTTACAACTGCACATTGAGGTCCTGAGTCTGTAACTTTCTACTTTATGTACTTTTATCCTTTTTGTAATATATTAGGATGTGAGGTATGGCATGTCATTGTCACTAGTCAAAAGACAATCTGCCTTTTGACTCTACATTGATTTTATTGTCTTTTAATATTCTAACTAGCTTTTCAAGTATAACCGGTTGTAGGATGTAGTATAAAGTATCTCAGGGTCTTGTATTCTATTTAACTTATGCATTGTAACTCTTGTAAAAGAACTTGAGATTAATATACAACACTCTTGAAAACCATATATATATTGTTCTTAACTTTTGTCTCATTGTTACTTGTGTTCTTTGTATCTTGTTCTTAAATCTGGTTCCCTATTTGAATGGTTAAGTGTTCTAACACTCTTCTTATTATGAGGCAGATTCTATTAACATCCCTTGACTTGTCCTGCAATTGGTATCAGAGCATTCCAGCCTCTTGATTGTAAGATCTCACCATTTTAAATCTCCTAAGTTCTCACAAAACACTTAACATCCCAAATGGCAGCATCTAAGTCTGATATAGAAACCGGTACCATAGTAAAGTCCCCACTAATCACTCCTGATGATCTTGATACTTGGTGTTTAAAATGGAAGGCTTCATCAAGTCACAAGACAGCAGGATGTGGGAGTCTGTTACCACAGGACTTTACATTTCATGCACGTCTTCAGCTGCTGCTGGAAATGGCATGATCCCAAAGGAAGTGGCTGACTACTATGAAGAAGATAGAAAAAGAAGTGATTTAGATTAGAAAGCCATGACTGCCCTCCAAACTGCTTTTCCAAATGCCATCTATAGAGGCTTCAAGAAGTGCAAAACTGCTAAGCAGCTCTGGGATGCACTAAAGCTGATGTATGAAGGGTCTATAGAAGACAAAGAAAACAAGAAAGACCTTCTGAAGCAGCAGTTGGAGAACTTCACCGTCAAAACAGGTGAAACCATGACTCAACAATGCTTCAGGTATGCTAAGATTGTGGACACTGGTGGATGTTGGAGTGAAACTGGAGAAGAGGGATATTATGAGAAAATTCATGTCCTCTCTTCCTAGACAATGGACACACTACTGTGTGGTTATTAAGAAGACTGAAAATCTCAAGACCCTCACTCTCATTGAGTTGTATGGCATACTCAGTGGTTACCAGATGGAGATGAACATGCAAAATCCATGTGACGACTCTAGCAATCAACAGAGTTCTACCCTGCATGTGGTTGAAAGGGATTGTAGAGAACCACTAAACCATTTCATCTCTTAGCGTCACAACTCACCAAAGGGCCTTTTCATCACCTTCCTAGAGACACCAAGGGAGAGCTATATCCAAGAAAGCCCATTCCAAGAGACAAGCTTATCACAAGCCTTTGTGTCTCATGATGAAAGCACAGGAAACATTCTCTTCACCCTTGAAGATTTGGACTGTATTCATTCGGATGATCTAAAATATATGGAAATAGTTCAATAAATGGCTTTTCTCACTCATAGAGCCAAGAAATTATACAAGAGGACAAGGAGAAAGTATCCTAGCAATATATCCAATGGAAAGTTTAGGCTGGACAAGAGCAAAGTGAAGTGTTACAACTGTAACTAGATGAGACACTTTGCTAGGGAGTGCAAGGCACCTAGGACAAATGGTGGTCAGGCACAACCCAAGATAAACTACACTGAGGGAGCTCCACCCACTGAGAAGGCCAAGCGCCAAGCTGCAGTTGCGGTGGAAGAAGGAGGCTTTGATTGGAGTTTCTAGGTAGAATATGTGTCTACAAACTAAGCACTGATGGCAGATCTTCATAAAGCCAAGGTATTGGAACATCTTTGTACCCCAGAATGCATTGCTAAAGTGAATAGATATAGGTCTTATAACTTAAAGATGAGATCTGATCTTGAGTCCTTGAACATCTTAAAATCTGATTTCAAAAGAGCTAATAATGAGTATAAGTTAAAAATAGAAGACTTAAAGAAAACTATTTCAACTCTTAAAGATGAGCACACCAACTACAAGACTTAAATCAAAGATCTTATCACTAAGTTAACTGAGTGCCAGACTGAGCTAGTGATCAGCTAAGCCAAGGCAGAGAAACATGTTCTTAAAGAAGAGACCTTCAAGAACATAATATCCTCATCCCTTTATTCCAAAGTATGTTATCAAAACAAACAGGGACTAGGATCTAGTAAGATAGCTCCCCACACACTCTACTGTCTGTAAGATCTCCCAGGTGTGGAACTAGTCAAGATGAGCTTCCATCCATAGATCCTAGTGATAAATAGGATGAAGAGGAGATAGTGAAGGATAGATCTAGAAAGAGTGAAGAAGATCATCCTAACAAGGGTCACTATTCTCTTGAGGAGAGGTAAATTCAGGGATGACAAAGTCCATGACAAAGAACTTGATCCCATCAACTAAAAGAAGATCAAAGAGAGCTCAAGAGATTAAGGTCACCTTCAACTCCTGTTAGGACCGTGTTCGTACGGAGTACTAACTGATTCAACGTGTAACCGAATCAAATAGCGCGGAATTCTATTTGATTGGCGATCCAATCAGGGAAACTGTTAATCCAATCAAACCTAACGATTAGAATACGTAAAGAATAGACAAGGAATGATCAGAAATGATCTATGAACTTGGAAGGGACGATCTGGACGAACTTGGACGGCTAGGGTTGTGAATTCTCGAAGTGTTTTGTTTTTCCACGAATTAAGTGGTATTTATAGGTTACAGCTTTCATTCGTACGACTGAGCCATGCGTATGGCTCAGTCGTGCGACTGAGTTGTGTGATTGGTTCATTCGTACGATTGAGTTAGTCTTATCACTCAATCGTGCGATTGACTCAATCACCTGGTTCAATCGTGCGATTAGCCCATTCGCATGGTCTAGTCGTACGACTGAATCATGAGACTTAGTTAAACACATTCCTGAACCTTTAACAATTCAGAACTATGTCTAACAACTGTATACCTATATAACATGTTCGTATAAGCGTGTAACATACAATGATATAAATATATAAAACATTAAGCAACCAATACACAATCAATCAAAGAGTTTTCATTACATTGATCAAACAATACATATGTGTAACAAAATGAAAGTCAATTACATTTAAGCTCTCTAGAACTAAAACTAGGGACATGTGTACCAACAAACTCCCCCTTGGACCTAGTTCTATCTTATCTTTGACTTCCTTCTTAAACTCTTCAAACCTCTTAGCCCGTCCCTCTTTCAAAACCCCAGCATGGATATTGAGTGCGAAGCATAAAGGTATGACATGCTGAAACTGTAGTGCTTGCACTATATCCTGGGTATCAAAAAATAGTGGCCACTTGTACAGAGTATAGACATCTAAAGCTGACAAGTTGATAAGCCACATTGGGTCGAACACCCTTATTGTGTCCACCGTTCCTTCCCTGTCCAAAACAATGAGGGCCACTCCAGAGCGCCAGTCGACCACCACTTAAAATGTGGGGTAAAGTCCTGTGGCATCTCCCTCAAAGGAATTCTGGACATCGTGCGCGGAGGTCGCCACTTCAGGATGATCTTTGGTTGACCGGTGATGGGACTCACCTTAGACCTTCTGAGCTATCTCGTAGCCTGCTGAGGCTTGAAGTTTACCCATCTCGTCCTATATTCCCTTTTCAGTGCAGCCTTAAACCAGCCTGACATTTTCTTCGAGTCAGCGTAGAGCAACTTCAGGCGTGCCAGCTGGTTGAGCTCGAACCTGGGGAGAGTCTTCAGATCATGAGGGAATCTGAAGTACTCGATTCCCCTCTCCCTCTTTACTGCATAAACTCCAAGATCCTCAAAATGAGCCCATGCAATAATCTTCCCTGACACCTTCATATTCTTCTTGACTTTGTAGAGCTTGGTGTAGGTACTTTGCTTAGCTGTAGTGCGCTGGGCTCGGATCTCAACAAAGCAAGCCACCCATTCAGCCTTTCGGATATCGACATCAGCGTCTGAGGCTTGAGCTTGGCTAGTTGATCCTTCTGCTTCTTTCTCTTTATCACTCAGCTTCTCCAAAATATCACTGACGATAGTGTTAACCAGATCAGGAAACACATTTCCCTCTCGGTCAGCGTATTCAGGGTAGTGCTGATAGGTGATGTCTTCAATCTCTATCTCCTCAACATCGTTAAGCTCTTCATCACTAGCATCATCAAAAGTTGTAACATCCTTCATGATCTCATCTGGATTAAGCCGAAACATCTCAGCAAGTTGCTCGTCAGTTAAGTGGTGAATTATTTCTCCTTCTTCAGGAGTATAACTCACAGCCCTTCTGACGATCCCCTGCAGATCAAGAATCATTGTGAGTTGAGACTTGATCTGTTGGAGCGGAGCAACATCGTGCTCATCTTGCTGAAATGCTGGATCTGCTTGATTTATACATGTAGCATAACAATCATTAGTATGTAATCACGATAATCAAACATTAAATAATAAGCATTTACATTAATTACATAGCCATCAAAAGATGATTCAAGTACAAAAGTTGAATAATAAAACATCTAATCCGTACTTTTGCCTTGAATCTGCTCGTGAGCTTCAGCTATAGGTGATGTAGGCGGGGCAGACGATGATGCTCCCTGGTCTTGTTTCCTCTTTGTCCTTTGCTCTTGACCAGGAGTAGAGGCAGATGCAGCTGCATCTCCTTCATCGTCATCATCATCATCATTGTGCCCCTCCTTTGCTTGATCATCTCCATTATCATCATCTTCTTCATCACTGTTATCTACCTCATCATCATTATCTTCATCATCACCATCATCACCATCTCCCTCTCTTATCTTCAGAGGCTCATCCTAAATGCCCTTATGTTTGAGCAGGATGGTCTTCTTGGCCTCCTCCAACTCCTCAATCTTCTTAGAAGATATGATGTTTTGCTCCTGGAGTTGGGTGAGCTCTAGACTCTGAGCAGCCAACTGCTGGGTCTGCTCCTGTAGCTGTTGTGCCTGCTAGGAGATCTGCAGTGATTGGGCAGCAGTAAGCTCCACTAACTGTCTTAGTTGTGCAGTCTTCTCGTCATCGGTAGCTAACGGCTTCAGCACCATTCGGTTAGGTGCTGCAAGCTGTTCCTCTACCCCACTGGAGGGTAGAGAAGATCCTGATGGAGCTATTGAGGGTCCGGCTTGATGTCGGGTGGTGGTAGCGATGGTGGTGGTGAATATAGGTGGAGGTGTATGAGTGGGTGGAGGTGTAGGAGTAGTGGTTGTGGAGGGTGGTATGGTAGTGGTAGGTGGTGTTATGGTAGTGGGTGGTGGAATGGTAGTAGTGGTGGCTGTGGAGGTAGGTGTGGTGGCTGAAGAGGATGTAAGCAGGGTAATCCTCCTTCGCTTGGGCTTCAGCCCATGTGGCTGAGCCATCCGCTTCCTCCGAGTCCCCCTGGACCCGGAGGCTCCCCCTCGGCTACTGGGAGAGTCTGGGGTATATGATGGGTCGACAGTAGAACCCCCAGACCCTCCCGGACATCCACAAACCACCCTGATGCCTTGCTCCATAGCAACTACCCGGCTACCCACCGTCCGGGTGAGAGACTCTTCATCTGACTCTTCCTCCTCATCAGGTTGAAAGTCCTGATGGAACCTAGCCGTCTCTAATCCCTCTTATGGGGATGGTGGAGATGTAACACCTGAAGTAGTGGTCTCAAAACCTGTATCTCCACTATCATCACCGTCATCATCATCTGAATCATCACCAGGGAGGACTATGTGCTCCACATCGGAGTCACTGTCATCGTGGCGCCAGGTAGTCCTCCCGAGCTAGATTCCCAAACAGTCTCCTCACCGGGGGCTTAACCTGCTTGCCCTGGTAGACCTTCATTCTCCCCAGCGTCGTATCATCCATAACCTCCAATACGACCGCGTCCTCTTTCTCCTTAGGCAGCTGGGGGAGCTTCTGATCGATGATCGTCTAAATAAACCTTGGGTACATGCAGAAGCTCTCCTTCCCCTTGGCCTCGATTTTCTCCAGCAAGTAGGTGAAGATCATCCTGGAGAAGCTGAACGGGAAGTTCAGCATTAATGCAGCAAATGCATTCTGCATCTGATTAGACAACTCATCAAATCCTCCCTTCCTCGAGGCTATACAACATAGAAGAACATGGGCGAGGTACTTGAACTGGGGGCACAAGTTGCTTTTGTTAAGCATAATTGTGTTGATGTCCCCCGAGTACTTCTCCCTCATAAAGCAGCCACGGACAGTAAGGGTATATAGTCTCGTTGGGCAGTTAGCATCGTCCCCAAACTGAAGAACTGTCTGTATATCCTCCTCAGTTAGCTCAATATCTTTTCCAAAGATAGAGCTCCGAATAGTGTGAGGCTTCGTGGACCTGTCTACAACAACGTTTTCCCAAAACGCCTGCTGAATCGATCTGTATGGTGTACACTGCGCTGAGATTGCTCGGAAGATCCTCGAGCGACGTAGAAAACGGACAATCCCAGAAAAGTCCACAGCGTTATGGGAAGTAAGATCCAGATGAGCACATATATTGTGCTTGGTGCTCATGGACCACCGACTAGCCATCTGTGACATAAAACAGATAAACATTAGTACTTGTCTAAGATAACCAATTTCGGTTAATGAACTTTAAAAATTGGTTTAGTCGTGTGACTGAACAAAGCGACTGAGATCTAGTCATGCGATTGAACTATGCGACTGAGATCTAGTCGTGCAATTGAACTATGCGACTGAGATCTAGTCGTACGATTGAGTTCATTCGTACGATTGAGTCATGCGATTAGACTTAGTCGCATGTCTTCTCATGCGTTTACCTCAGTCGTGTGACTGAGCTCATACGCATGGTTCAGTCGTGCGACTGTGACATTCATCCAACCCAGTCGTACGATTGAGCCAATCGGACAACTCAGTCGTACGATTGAAGTTCATCAGTGTGTCCAGTCGCCTATTTGACTGTTTGACCATTCAAATTCATATTTTTGAGCAATACTTGATGTTAAACATTGTGATTAGGCTCATTATCCTCGGAATAGTTCGATTAAGCATCTTTTAAGTTTATTTTGATCTTATAGCTCAGTTTAGGTGGTATATTTGTTCGTTTTAGTCCTCGGTTACTGTTAGGTCGAGTGATTCTTGATGTTAATGTTTGGTTTTAATGATGAACCACCTCGATTATTACCTGTATAAACAATATAGAACGTCAGAACACAGGAATATATGGGAAATATGAATCGAACGAAATTTCGGCAGAGATTCTTTAAGTAGTACGTATAAAGGGCGATTTGGGTGAGTAGAGCGACTGAGGCCGATTCACCTTGTATTTATACTAGGGTAACCTCCAGTCGTGCGACTGAGCCTAGTCGCATGAGTGAGTCGTGCAACTGAGCCTCAGTCGTACGATTCACCCAATCGTTCACCTCCAATCATACGATTGAGGTTCATTCGGACGTCTGTCATAGACGGTCACCTCCAATCGTGCGATTGGGCTCATTCGTATGGTCCAATCGTACGACTGGTCCATACTTATGGTCCAGTCATGCGAATGGGCCATACTTGTGACATTTTGACCATTTTACCGTTCGACACTTAGTTCCATTTCACAGTAGATAAAACATTATGAGCAGTTGATCATCTCAGACATGACCAATTTTAGATTAAAACCCATTGATCACCTCAGATGTGATCCATTTATCCACCCGATCACCTCAGACGTGATCCATTTATCCACCTGATCATCTCAGACATGATCCATTTATCCACCTGATCATCTCAGACATGATCCATTTATCCACCTGATCATCTCAGACATGATCCATTTATCTTTTTCAGAAACAATTTATTTAAGATTAAACGTTAAGTTCATTTTGTGACATTCACAGCAGTGAGTAACATAGCACAGTCTGACACTGACACACTTAGCAAATAATTTGAAAGACTAAACTATGTAACAAAATAAACACGGTTTTGTGATTTTGTTAGGGTTGGGTAGAAAAGCCTATTAGCATTAACATCATTTCTAGATAGATTCATATGGAATCAGACAGGCATAAACTCAATTACTTTGAACTTTTATATATTTAGTGAAGTGGAAACTAACATATTTACATATCACAGTTTCTCGTTCATCTGAGACTTCTCCGTTCTAACTGGGAATCATGCATGATCTGTTACGTAACACATTGATTTTGAATATCAGGCGGTGTAGCCACGACGATTGTCAGTATACTTGTCCACTTTAATCCATACACAGACTTTTGACACACATTGGTGATGTATTAGGTTATATTATTTCAACCAAGATTTGTGGATCCCAAGCTTATCTAGTAATCAACATTCCTTAGAGGACCTTCGAGCGGTCTACAGGTATTTTGACAAGAAGAGACTATTCATAGATCTTTCAAAGAGAAGCCAAGCCTTAGGTCAGTGCCATCGCACAGAAGAGAGGCGGCAAGCAACATTGAATTCTAGAATATCTAGGTTATGCTTATCCTCAGGTCAGTGCCATCGCACAGCAGAGAGGCACACAACCTATCTTCTTGTTAGAGCATCGTTAAATTTTTCTTTTGCACATAACGCACCAACAATATAGGTTATCAACTTGTTTGCGTTTATTTTCATTTTTTTCGTGCTTTGCTCTTTTTGTGGTCATCCGCACGCTTTTAGTGGCGTTTATTTGCTCGTCATCCCTTATTGAAAATAGCTGATTGTGTTAACCAGTGATAAGATGGGAACCCACAGTTAGTTGAATAGATTAGTTTATATTGAGTTCACCAATGATGTCTACTAGTCTATTGTGTTGAATCTACTGACACATCGTATGATGAACTAGGACCTCCCTAGATCGACTTTCTCCGTATAATTACAGTTACAGAAAAGCGTACTATCACTTTCCCAAATATGTTAGACTTATAACTCTCTGACTAACAATTTTCTATGATTTAGTTAAACTAAAATTAAAAAATTGAAAATCTTTTTGGTGTTCCAAGTAACTTGACGCCTGTGTTCTATCACTTTCCATTTTGCTGAATCACATTCTTAGTTTTGTTGTCTTTTCCTTTTCAGCTTATCTTCCCTCCCCCCCTTTTTTTAAGTAAATAAATACTGAACATAACCTAATCTCCCCCTAAAATTCTAAGACAGAAAATCTTTTTGTGTTTTTGGATTTTTATAAGACATGGAAAATAAAAGAAACAAAAATAAGAAGAAAAAAAACTAAGCACGTGTCGGACTAGGCATCTGTGTCTTCTGAAATAATGTCACTTTTCTTTTTCACGTCGTTGACCTCTAACAGATAGAAAAATCTGGGTTTATCAAATGGTTTGGCGTAGAGGTCAGCGCGTTGAAAATCCGTGTTTATCTTAACCACATCAATTAATTGTTTTTCATTGCAGTCGCGTATGAAATGATACTTTATGCCGATGTGTTTTGTTTTAGGGTGTTGAACAGGATTTTTAGTAACAGCTATGGCAGCAGAATTATCAACAAAGATAGGTGTTTGAGAAAATTGCAAACCGTAGTCACGCATTTGCTGTTGGATCCAGATGATCTAAGAATAGCAACTTGCAGCAGCAACATATTCAGCTTCACAGGTTGATAATGCAACCGATGTCTGCTTCTTGCATTGCCAAGTGACTAACCGCCTTCCAAAGAACTCAACACCCTACTGATGTTGACTTGAAGTTCATCTTGCAACCACCATAGTCAGAATCACTATACGCAGTGAGCTCAAAGTCATCATCATGAGGATACCACAATCCCAGTGTTGGGGTACCCTTCAGATAACGGAAAATCCTCTTCACCCTAATCAGATGATTGAATTTGGGTTTTGCTTGATATCTGGAGCAAAGACATGTGGCATACATGATATCTGGACGCGAGGCAGTGAGATACATAAGAGACCCGATCATCCCACGATACATAGTGGCATCCACCAAATCCCCATTCTCATCAGGAGCCACATCATGATTTGTGGCGAGTGGGGTACAGGCAGCAGTGACGTTTTCCATATCAAATCGACTAAGAATGTCTCCGACATACTTAGTCTGATGCAGAAAAATACCGGTAGGTGTTTGATCCACCTGTAATCCTAGGAAGAACTTCATTTCTCCCATGGCACTCATTTCAAATTCTGCCTTCATCATAGATTCGAATTCTTTACATAGATCTTTGTTTCACGAACCGAAGATAATGTCATCCACATAAATTTGCACCATCACTAAATCTCCGTCTTTCTCTTTAATGAACAACGTGCAGTCAATCACACCCCTGCGAAAACCGTGTTTCAAGAGATGGGTGGAGAGCTTCTCATACCAAGCTCGAGGAGCCTGATGTAGCCCATACAGAGCCTTGTCCAACATGTATACTCTGTCCCGATGATAAGCATCTTCAAATCCCTCGGGTTGATTGACGTAGACTTATTCACGGATTTCCCCATGAAGGAAGGCACTCTTAACATCCAGCTGATAAATTTTGATCTTCATGTAATATGCGTAGATCGCTTCCATTCGTGCCACTGGTGCAAACACTTCATTGTAGTCGACTCCCTTGACTTGTCTGAATCCTTGAACAATCAATCGTGCCTTGTTTCTGATAACAACACCTTGGTCGTCCTTCTTGCACTTCAGTACCCATTTGGTACCAATCACTTTCACTCCTTTGGGCCTGTCAACGAGTGTCCACACCCCAGCTTCTTGAACTATAGCGGCTCCTCCTACATAGCGTTGACCCAGGCCTCATCCTTCAGGGCATCACTGACGTACTTAGGCTCGATTTGAGAAACAAAACATGAGAAAACCCCATCATTGACATATCCCTTTTCCATAACTGCAGCATAGTCAGTAGAGTACACCTAATTTCTAGTCTGCACACCGGATTGAAGATCCCCAATGATAGAGTCGGGGGGATAATTCACACTGATCCTAGTCACAGGTGTCGTAGGAACGACAACTTCAGTATCAAGATTTGTGACAACAGGTTCAGTATCCGGATTTCCCGATGCTTGTTCAGCAGCAGAGGAGCTCTCTTCTTGATTGACATTATCCTTATTATTAGTCTGAGCTGCTTCATCATCATCTGATTTGACTGGACTTTTGGGAGTATGATATTCTCTATTGATATGAATCAACAAGGATCGAATATGAAGATTGAGTCAATGATTGAAAGGTGGAATCAAGCAATCAATGAACATGAAACTCTTGATATACTCATAAATGCATTCTGGTATTAATTAGATGAACTGTTACAGAGTAAATGCTAGGGTTTAGCAAGCTACAGTAACAAGACAGCTAACATAAGAGAAACAAAGTATATTCTAAGTCTTCACAACTTGTACAAAATGACTAATGCGGATGAGTATTTCTTCATCTGCATTGGTCTTCTATTAGCTGCATTAGTGTTTGGTCATCAGCATTAGTTAATGTGGATGAGCAAACACTTGGCCGTATTTGTTGCTGGTCATCCGCATTAGTTAATGCGGTAGAACAAATGCCTTGTCTGAATTTCATCTGCTGTCCGTATTAGTTATTGCGGAAGAACAAATACTTGTCAGCATTTGTTCTTGGTCATCTGCATTAACAAATGCGGATAGTAGACACTTGTAATTTTCTTCTCATGCAGGATCTTCTTTATGTGCATTTTCTTCTTGGACTTGGGGAGAAACCAGTAGAACAACCATCCACCTCTTGAATTGGCATGTATGATTCTTTCAGGGTCCAACAATACTCCCCTAAGGATTATACAGCCTAAGTACTTCAATTGTTTGAGGGTGGATCAGGTTGTGAAGATTCTGCTGGGTGTTGTGCAGTAGGAGGAGATGACACAGGAGCTAGGTCTGTGTAAGAAGGATCCAGTATGGCCTTGATCATATTAGAGAACTGTCTTGCACCATCCAGCTTCTCTCTGCTCAGTACATGTATCTTTATTTGGCTCATAGTATGGAGGGCTTCAATGTGCAGCTTCTTCAATAAGACAGGCTCCCAGAATGACACAGTTGATAACCCATCTCTATGAATTAGTAAAGATCCATCAGCATCTACCTCCAACTTCACAATGTTTCCAAACTGCAAAGGAGTCTTCCTCTTCCTCCTTTCCTTTCTCTTCTTGATAATTCTATCATAGGCCATTTTCAGGAGTTTGATGCACTTTAGAAAGAAGTACATATCAGCTTCACCCAACTTATTTCTGATCTCCCTGAAGTGCCTAGAGTAGATGTAGTGGATATATGATTCATCTAGCAGTCTCATCTCATATCCACTGAATAGTCTAATTTCAGCTCCTTCTTTTCCTCCCCACTTCCTTTCAATCACCAACTCATATGTTTTCACATCATAAAAAACATTAGAGATTGGCACAGAAGTCTGAGTCCCAGCAGCCATCTTTCTCTTCAATGATTCGGTGGGCTTTACCCTAAGCTCAGGGAATACCACTTCTTCTGCTAGTTTCCTTCTCTTTTTATCAAGGGGATTGACAAATGATCTATCCTTCCTCATGCAGATAGTCTTCAATGATTTGAAGTTGTCAGTTCTTTTGAACATCCTTAGTATGTCCACAAACTCATATCCCCTGAACATAGCCTTGTGATTTATCAGTCTTAGATTGGCTAGTTCCTTTAGATCATGGATCATTAGAGAATTCACCAGAGCAGAGTACTCTATGAAGAATTGGACTAATCCAGATATTCTCTTCACCATGAACATATTCCAATCACTGTCATACTTCCAGGCAATAATTTTCTGATCTGTCTTGCCTTTTGGAGTAGACACACCCTTTATCATTTCAACAGTTATGAGTCCTTCATGTAGTTCTAGTTGTCAAGGCTCAGTAAACCACTTTGGGTATCTGTGGAGAATGGGTGCTAGGGAATCATGATCTCCTTGAGTGAGGCTCATATCTTGAGCTGAAACTCTTGGTCTTGGTTGGGTTCTGGTGATCTCCTCCTCTATCTTTTTCAACCTTTCTTTCTTTTCAAGTATCATCCTAAGGAGAGCAGCCCTTAGGGAATTGGTTTTCATGTTCCCCAGTTTTCTTTTAGTGAATCCTTGAGCAGACAGATAATCCTTCATCTCCTTAACTATCATGCTGTAGGGATCGGGATACATAGGTTGAGGAGGAGTAGCTGGTCTGGCTTTTGTTGCCTTGACCTCAAGAGCTTTGGGAGATAGAGTTTTCTCATACTTTGTTTCAAAAGTTGGATCTAGCAGCTTGTTTAACTTGTCTTCTTCTGCTAGCATCCCTTCATATGTCATCCAAAAGACTTCATCAGGGTCATAACCATGATCAATCAGAAATATGGCCTTTTTCATCAAATCATCAGACTTGGCCTTTTAATCTTTCTCAAATACAGAAGGTTCTTCATTCACAGGGATTTTACTGATCACTGGCTCATCAACCATGTATCCACCTGGAATTTCACCTTCTTCTAAGTCAATTACTTCAGCCTTCTTTTTTCAATAAGGCTTCTGCTTGTTCATGTTCATCCCAGAATCCAGCAATGGTAGCTAGACTTCTTGGGTCATCTTTTTGCTTTTTCTTCACAGGTTCTTCTTCTACTATTGGCCTTTTCCCCTTAGCCTTTTCAGTGAGATAACTCCTCCTTCTGGCATATGTTTGCATGCTTAGGCCAGAAGAGGGTTCAGCCATTTCAGCTTCTTTTGATGGTTCTTCAGATTGTTCCTTTTCAGGAATATGTACAGCTGCAGCCGCTGTTTCTTCTTCTTGTATTTGCTGTTCACATAGCTTTATGATCATTTCTTTTTGCTCATCAGTAAGTGACACAGCAGGAACCAGTTGCATACTCAATTCCTTTTCAATTGGCACTGGAGATTGAGGTATGACAACAAAATGCTCAGTATCTGTACTTTGATTCACAATGAAGTCCCAGAATTCATCATCAATGACATATTCTTCAGCAGAGAACATGTCTAGGTCTTTCATCATGTCACTGAACTCAGTCTCTTCAGTGTGGACTTCTTCTGGTTGACTTGTGCATACAATCATTTCCATGCTAGATGATTCATGCTTTGATTCACTCGGTTTAGAACCACTAGTTTTTGCCTCCTTTTCAGGCTTAGTGAATCTCATCTTTTTGGCTGGAGGGGAGTCATCATCACTATCTCCAGATGATTCTTTATCACTATCATCTTTGTCATTCCCTCTCATTCTCTTTTCTTCCTTCTTATCACCTTCATCTTCTTTTTCTTTCTCAGCCTCTTGCTTTAGTTTGACAAGCATTTCCAGCTCAGAGACTCTCTTATTGAGAACTTTCACTTCCCTTTTAAGGTCACAGATCATATTGGACTGTTCTTCAATAACCTCTTCTTGATCTTCCATGTTGTTTGGATGTTGAAGGTGTCCACATGACCACTAATTTCATCCTTTGATTGCTGGAGAGCCTCCTTTAACATCTCAATCTCCTTTTCCTTTTCTTTCTTCTCCTCCTCATGCTTGCTCTTCATTTCTTTCATCTCTCTTTCTTTTTCATCCATCTCTAGAAGTCTGTCTTGAATGATACCAGATCTTCTTTTCAGGAGATTGTCCATTTTTTATATTTTCTTCAGAAGCTCAGAGATCATCTCATCTTTTCATCAGGTTTGTTGATCTCTGATTCAGCAAAGCTCTCAGAAGGAGCAGCTTCTGAAACAACTTGCCTTACAGGCATCCTGGTGGTATGATCCTCCTCGTCAGATGATGATTTGGATTCCTCAGAAGAGCTGGTAGAGTCACCAAACTCTTGAGGTTTAGCTAAGGATGGTGATGGGATAGGTGTATGGTGAATGGTAGATTGGATAGGGTGATGGATTGGTGAGTGTATAGGAGAGATGGGTGAGTGTATGGGTGATATATGGGGTGAGATGATAGGTTGAGGTTGTTGAGAAGGGATTGGTGATCTTTGGGGTGATGGTAATGGTGAAGGCATAAATGGCGAGACTACATCAGCTTCATGTACAGAAGGTCCAGTGTGAAGATCACCACCTGCATCACCATGTGGTGAAACTAACCTCTGTCTATCCTCAGAACTAGCAGCTTGCTCCTCAGCATGTTGTTGACTAGGGGCAGCTTGTTCTTCTTCATGAGCAGGCTCATGATCAGGAGCCTCTAGTTCTTGTACTCCTCCTTGATTGATCTATTGCAACATCCATGGCAACAGAGGGAAGAAAGTACCACTGTAGAAGTTTCTCGGATCTCTCTTTTTGATGTACTGATAGGACTTAGCATTGTAGTGAGGGATGTCCATCACTGGTCTTATAGGTGCAAGATCAGGGAAAGCTTCATTGATGAAGCACTGAATAAATCTGGGTACATCAAAAACATGTGCCTTCTACCCTCTTGGACATTTGAGACCAATCCATTGAAGATGTATGCAGACATGTTGAAAGGTTGGTTAGTGCACGCAGCACATATGGCTGAGGATGTAGTCACTGGAATATCATTCCATCCAGTCTTCCTCTTAGACAAGCAATGTTGGAAGAAATGAATCAGAAACCTCCATTGCAGATCCACCAATCCTTTCACTATTTGTTTTCCTTCAAAACCACCTTCATAACCAATGTTGGAAAATAAGTCCATAATCTCTTCATCCTCATGCTCTAAAGGAGTATCAGCATCATCTCCAAACTGTAGACACTGTCTCACAGTTTGCTCAGTGATTGCAAGAGTGTGGTCATCTATGATTCTTCCAGTTAAGGTCCTGACACCATCAACTTCTACTCTTTAGCAGTTCCCCAAAATGATCTAATGAAATGCTCATAGATAATGGGTCTAACTGTCATAGCATAAGCAACTCTTGTAGTCAACATGAATCGAATCATATCTCTTAATCCTTCTGCCTCAACAACATCAGGGTCAAGAAAACCACTAACATTATGGAGCTTGCTCCATTTGAGATTAGCCATTGTACCCTGCATTCAAGGCATATGAATTAGAGTAATGAATACAAAATATCAGTAGGTTTATCATAAATCAGACTAAGTTTATCATATTTTGACTTTTCTTGGTCAAAATTGAGTGTTCATGAATACTGTTTCATATGAATTTGACCTAATCTGATTTAGTGATGCATATTCATTTTGATGAGTTATTCATGATTGTATTGATTATCCTCTCTCAATTTTAACTCATTTCAATCATTGAAGGGTCGTTTGATTTTAACATTTTAGTTTTGACATGCCCTGTTCATACGACGAACAGAAATGATGAAAATCCTTTGTTTGTTGGGTTCTTCAAGATTAGCATGTGTCTTTCGGTTGAAATTGTCAATGGTTCATGAACATTTGTTTGATTTTGCATGATTCTTTCTTGACCTAGGTTACTAAGTTCATGTTTTGGGTGAATGTTCGACAATTAGGGTTATGAACATTTTGAGATTTTCACCTTTTCCTCGATAATACTATCGTAGTGAATCGAAGATGAGTAAATGGTGATGAATCGAACTTAGAACACAGGTTTGGAAGATGAAGAAGATGATGAAGATGAAGAGTAACTTTAATGGCGCTCGTCTCACTTTTAAGTCTCTTAATTTTGAAAAGTATTAAATGACCCTTTGATTTTGGATTATATAGTCAATTTAATGTGGATTTCAAAATTTGATAAGTTTTAAAACAAATGCACTCAAGTTTTAAAATTACTATAGCAAATGCGGTTGAAGAAATGCTCATCAGTATTTGTATACTGTAGCAAATGCGGAAGAACAAACACTGGTCAGCATTTATTCACTGTAGCAAATGCGAAAGAACAAATACTTGACAGCATTTGTTCACTGTAGCAAATGCAGATAAACAAATACTTGTCAGCATTTGTTCACTGTAGTAAATGCGGATGAACAAATACTTGTCAGCATTTGTTCACTGTAGCAAATGCGGATGAACAAATACTTCAACTTTCATCAAATGCGGTAGAGTAAAAGTTTGTCCGCATTTCTTCCACTTGTGCTTAATGACAGAAGAGTATGAGCACATATTATTTTTATGATGACACAAGCTTACACCCAAGTTTAAGTATTGATTTCATCTTTTCAAAAGAAATGCGGTTGAAGAAAACAAATGCGGATGAACATAAGTTTTTTCCGCATTAGTTTTGCATACTTAGAAACTTGGTGTGAGACTAATGCGGTAGAGTGCTTTTGTCCGCATTAGATTTTCACTTGTGTTTCATTTCACAAAACCATTACCCGCATTGGTTGATGCTTGGGTTACCTTTACCCGCATTAACTAATACTCTTACCCGCATTAAGTTTTGAACTTAATGTTTTTGCTTTGGTTGGTTTTGAATGAATTTTCTCTGATGCTTTATGAAGCAATGTCTTTGCCTTTATGAAGATATGTCTGTTGCTTGATTCTTATGAAGTTTTGACTGATTTTTGGGATATCAATTCTTGCTTGGATTGACTTGTTCATCAGTAGTGAATCAAGTATCCCATTTTTGACTGATCTTGGACTTTTATGCATCAAGATGTCTGCAAGAACTGAGATACTATGGTATAACTTCTGCAACAACACAGACAGATTTTCTAATTTTGCAAATTGTTTTTGGTTTTTCTAATTTTTAAGAAAGGAAACACCTGTACAAAAATTATCAAAATTTTAAATTACTCCCCCTAATGTTTATATCCATAATAGATAGAAACTTTTAAAGATTTGAAAATTTTGAAAAGAAAATCTTTTTGTGATTTTTGCTTTCTTCAATGTACAAGAAGTTGAGTTATACCTTTCTTTGGGATCATGTCAATCTTACCTTTCACAAGTGCAAGCAATTGTTAGTAAAACAGACATGGTCATGAACATATTGATTGCAGGTATGTTTGTCCTCTTAAACTCATACTTGGTTAATATTCTCATGCAAATGATCTTATCATGTTTTTGAGTTGATTGGGTATTCAACATGTACCTCACACTCAAAAGCATGGCAAGGTCAACCATCTGCATGCAATGTATGGTAGAACTTTCAACATCTTACTTGACCAGGATACTTAAACTTAGAAATCTCATATTACTTGATCCTCATTGGGATTCTTTTAATTTTTATCCTTTTATCACTTTTGATCCACATTGGGATTCTTTTCACTTCACTTTGGAAGGTGATCTGTTAGGATTCTTTTGTTTCATTCAATTTGAATGATTTTTATTCTGTTTGTTTCATCCAAGTTGGATGTGTTCCTCATTAGGAATCTTGATGGATCATGACATCAGCACTATGTGCTTGTTTCTCCAGGTCTTTGCTTAGCAAAACAAAGGAGGAACTGATGTGAGTAAAAGAGATTCATAAGTCATCATTACCTGGGGTGTTTAGGTTGTTATACACACACACATTTGGATAAGTCAAAACTTACACATACTTAGATAACATCATCACAGTTGAATATAAGCTTTAATTTATCACTGCATGTGGTTTCTTTTCCAAGTTGAGCCTACCGACATATCAGATAAGTCATGTCAGTCATTTAAGTTTTGTAAATAAGCACAGTGAATGATATAACGACTGTAATTATATCATATCCCTAAGATAAACTATATACTTCTTCTTTTGATTTCTTTTTGGTATATTTTTGACATATTTGAATGTTTTTGTTTGTTTTCATTTTACTTAAGATTAATCATGCCAATTGATTGAACTAAGAATTCAAATCTGGTTGGATCAAATGCCTTAGTGAATAAATCAGCTAATTGATTATCAGTGTGAACTTGCATCAATTTGATTAATCCTTTTTCAGCACAATCTCTCAAAAAGTGATATCTAATTTCAATATGTTTTGTTTTTGAGTGTTGAACTGGATTATTAGTTATAAAAACTGCTGCTGTGTTGTCAATGTAAATTGGAGTGTGCAAAAAGTTAAAACCATAATCAAGCATCTGGTTTTGAATCCAGAGAACTTGAGAACAGCATGCAGATGCTGCTATATACTCAGCTTCTGCTATTGAGACAGAAACATTGGTTTGCTTTTTGCACTGCCAGGATACCAGTCTAGGACCAAGAAATTGACAACCGCCAGAAGTGGATTTCCTGTTGAAGTTACATCCCCCATAATCATTGTCAGTGTATGCATAGAGATTGAAATCTCCTTCCTTTGGATAGCATAGTCCAAGAGCAGGCGTGCCCTTAAGATATCTGAATATCCTCTTGACTGCATTGACATGAGATTCCTTAGGATCTGCTCGATATCTGGCACACACACAAACACCAAACATAATGTCAGGCCTACTGGCTGTTAGATACATTAGTGAACCTATCATGGAACGATAGTGTGTCTGATCCACTGATTAGCCTTCAAGATCAGGTCCAATCTTCACATTAGTATCCATAGGAGTTCTGATGGACTGACAGTCAGCAAACTTGAATTTCTTCAGTATTGTTTCCACATATTTTGATTGATTGATGAAGATTCCGTCTGCTGTCTGTTGGACTTGTATTCCTAGAAAGAAAATGAGTTCTCCCATGGCACTCATTTGGAATTTTGAATGCATGAGATCTTTAAAGTCTTTACATAGAGTCTTTTTTGTCGAGCCAAATATGATATCATCCACATATATCTGTACAAGCAGAAACGATGAACATGAAACTCTTGATATACTCATAAATGCATTCTTGTATTAATTAGATGAACTGTTACAGAGTAAATGCTAGGGTTTAGCAAGCTACAGTAACAAGACAGCTAACATGAGAGAAACAAAGTATATTCTAATTGTCTATTCTCAAAAGTTGTGTAAACAGTCAAACAAAAAGTCTACCTAACATACGAGGTTTCTATTCTATTTATAGGCTGACACACAGCTTGTACAAAATGACTAAACTACCCTTAGTCTAAGTCTTCATCAGCATTTGTTTCTTTGTCATCCGCATTAACTATTGCGGATGAGTATTTCTTCATCAGCATTGGTCTTCTATTAGCCGCATTAGTGTTTGGTCATCAGCATGAGTTAATGCGGATGAGCAAACACTTGGCCGCATTTGTTGCTGGTCATCCGCATTAGTTAATGCGGAAGAACAAATGCCTTGTCTGCATTTCATCTGTTGTCCGCATTAGTTAATGCGGAAGAACAAATACTTGTCAGCATTTGTTCTTGGTCATCTGCATTAACAAATGCGGATAGCCGACACTTGTAATTTTCTTCTCATGCAGGATCTTCTTTATGTGCATTTTCTTCTTGGACTTGGGGAGAAACCAGCAGAACAACCATCCACCTCATGAATTGGCATGTATGATCCTTTCAGGGTCCAACATGATGACTCATCATTCTCGTCCTGAGCGGGTGTTGAAGATCTTGAAGCACCACTGGCTGGTGTCATATTGCTGATATCTAGATTCGGTGTATTTAGGACGTCGTACATCATCTGGGCAGCAATCTCGTCATCCGAATCAAGCTGAGGGAGGTTGAAGGATTTGAAAAAGCCATTGTAATTGAAGAATGACCATGGACCTTTTCCAGCAAGGGGGGTGGTGTATCTTTGTACATCTACGTTGCACCACACTTCTACCTGACCCGTCGAGTTGTTATAAACCTGTTTGTCAGGTATGCTATATCCTAGAAATATCCCTTGATCGGCTTTCTCGCTGAACGTGCCCTCTTGAGTTTTGTTCAGCAACGTACATGGAGCTCCGAATGGTTCCAGATACTCCAGGTTTGGTTTGCGCTTCTGAAGCAACTCATAGCAAGTCGTCCCATGCCGCTTGACTACTAACACACGATTGAGTGTGTAGCAAGCGTTGGCAACAGCTTCATTCCAAAACTGTACTGGCAACTTTGAATCTACCAACATAGTCCTAGCAGTCTCCATCAAGCTCCTATTCTTCCGTTCAGCAACGCCATTCATCTGTGGCGTGTATGCAGAGGTGAACTGATGAACAATTCCCTTTTCCTTACAGAAAGCATCCATCCACTGATTCTTGAACTCTGTTCCATTGTCTGAACGAATCTTCCTCACTTTTAGCTTGTAGAGGGACTCCAGTGTTGTGACGAGAACCTTGAATGACTCAAAAGTTTTTGACTTAGCTTTCAGAAACATCACCCAGGAAAACCGTGAGTAGTCATCTGTGACTATAAAGCAGTACCAGTCTCCGGCGATACTCTTCGTGCTCACAGGACCAAATAGATCCATTTGCAATAGCTCCAGGGGCATCTTGATAGAGTTAACGTGCTTGGTCTTGTGAGACTTCCTGGTCTACTTTCCCTTCTTGCATGAGACATAAAAATCAGTAAGTTTGAAGTTCTTTACTGTAACTCCCTCAACTAAGTTGTTATGAATCAGATGATTCATCTTCCTGTGATTTATATGTCCCATTCTTCTGTGCCATGAGATAGACTCCTTCTCTGTTGCTTTAGACAAAAAGCACTGAACAGTAGAGTCAGTAGTAGAAGCATTTGACATATCTAAAACATACAGGTCATTGTACCTAGATGCTGACATTAATACCTACTCCTCTGGAATCTCCATCTCTTTCTTCAGTATGTAACACTTCCGATTGTCAAACATCACTTTGAAGCCCTTGTCACATATCTGAGACACTGAAAGCAGATTGTTTTCCAATAGTTGAACAAAATTCACTTTATCAAATCTTACCTTTGCATTACCTACTTCTCATGTGCCTGGATGCCCCGCTATCTACAATCCATGTGTTGGTAGAAGCATTATAGCGGACAACCTGCACATTATAGAAAATAATTAGTTAAGGAGGGGGACCCAAGCCTGGACTGGCTTGGGTTTCCCAGAGGCATCACACATCACGAACTCCACCCACTGACCTTTATCAGTTGGTGGGACCTCAACCTTCAACTTATCAATGCTTTCAGACACTTCAGATGTTTTGGCTTTCCACAAACCATCCTTGTGAAAGGATTGTTTATGGTACACCGATAACTAATTTACAGTTTGAACATTAGGTTTAGTTTCAAAAACAGGTTTCACCTCAGGCATCACAGACTTGCCAGTGACTTGTCTGTGTTGTCTGTGGTGTTGAGAAGAGGTATAAGACCTAGTAGGTGTTTTAGACCTAACAGGAGTCTTAGATCTCTGGTTTGAAAACTATGTAACTTCATTGTCTAGTTCAATTTTATTTTTAGGTGTCTGATAGCGAGGACAGTTTGAAGAGATGTGACCTCGTTGTCCACAAGTATAGCATGATCTCCTTTCAACAGGACTAGGAGATCTCTTGTGGGGTGGGGAGTAAACTTCAGGTAAGGATTTTTTGGTCTCAATCATTTGATTTTCTCCTTCCTTGACAAATTTTACTTGTTTAACGTTATGGTGGATTTGTCTTTTCGGATGATTTTGATCTTGCTTAATTTGTTTAGATTGAGTGGATTTTAAAGTCTTAGGTTGTGTGTCAATAGATTTTGAACCCAACCCAAGAGTGACATTAACATCCTCTTCCACCCTCTCAGTCTGATCTTTTGTGTCTGAAGTTGATGACTTCTGATTAGCAACGGGAGGAGCAGATTTAACTGCAGTATCCGGGCCAGCCATGAAAGCAGTTTGAGGTTCCTGTTGTGCTTCAGATTCTGCATTCAGTTCATCCGCAACTAGTTGATCAACAGCAGCTAAGGCTTCATTAGCATCCAGCTCTACTGAGTTCTCCCGCTCACTCGCAGAGTCATCATTCAGTTCATCAATGAGAGCAATGTTGGCTTCACCATTAGATAAAAATCAGAAGGACCAGTCCTGTCCTTCATCACCTTGAGCAACCATTGCCTTTGAATCTTTGCTTGTTGAAGCTATCTTTCTCTCTTTATCCTGTTTGTTGAAGGACGATAACGGGTTCCCATTGCCAGTCTTCTTTGGATTAACACATTCTCTCTTGAAGTGTCCTTTCTCTCCACAGTTGAAACAGGTGACATTTGACTTGTCAAATCCAAAAGTAGTATCTTTAGTAGCCACCAGATTCTGTCCCGTCTTCTTAACAAACTTCTTTGCTCGTTGCACAACACTCGCGAGAGCCCACATGATGTCCATTCTTTCCAATTCATATTCATCCACCTGCTCATAGTCTTCATCAGCCAAGTGGCAGTTACCAATCTTTCCAGCTACTAATCCATCATAAGAGTGAACCACAACAGCAAGTAAGTCCATGTGTTCCTTAGCCACTTCCACAGTTACATTGCCCAGATTTTCTGTCACTAACTTCGTCGATTGAGCTTCTGTAGTACTGTGTTGAACCCCTGATGTAACATGGGACTCACCACCAGACGATGAGCTTTGACCAGTTGCAAATGTATTAGATACAAAAGTAGTTTGCAGAGGGGCACTGGAAGATTTTGCAGTAGGAGTCACGTTGTAGAGAGACAGATCCTGAGTGTATGATCCCTTCTTGGCCTTGTACTTGTGTCTCACCTCTTCTTCTCTCAGTTTCAGGATGAAATCGTTGTTATCCAAAGTCTCCATCACTGAGTTATATCTTAAAGTGGAAATAAATGAATCCCACTTCTCTGGTAGCCCATCAGCCAACCTTGCCACTTTTTCTTCCTTAGACGTTGTAACACCATGAGTGTGAAGTTCACTCATCAAATGATAGAAGCGGCCTATAATATCATCCAGACTCTCGTTCCCGATAGCATAAAATTTATCAAATTCCTTCTTTAATGCTTTGGCCTTTAAAGACTTTAGTGTCGTGCTCCCTTCATACCGTTTCTCAACATCAGTCCATAACTTTTTGCTCTGCTTATGATCTGAATACTGATGGAAGATATCTTTAGGAATTGACTATGTCAACATAGCATAGGCTTTCTTCTCTGCATTATATGCAATTTTTTATGCATCACTTAATCCACTCAAAGTAAGGGGTATACCATGAGCTCCAACTGGCATATTGTAGCCAGTCTCAATAGCATTCCAGAGATTTGTGTCCACTCCATTAAGATGAATCTCAAACCGTTGCTTCCATTGAGGAAATTCATCAAGAGACAAAAGCTTAGGTGGTTTATTATGGTTCCCGATCTCATTTTCTAATAGCAATAAGTTCTGGATCCTGGAGTCCTTCCCTACTGAGAATGCATAGTTCTCTGAGTCCATAATGAATTAGTATTAAACTTGAAAGCCAAACTGTGTATGCGACTGGGAGAGGCGACTGAAGGACGACTAAAACTCAAATGTGAGATTGAGCTTAGTCGTACGACTGGGCAGGCGATTAGGGCAGTTGTGCGAATGAACAGAACGACTAGGACAATCGTGCAATTGAACGAGCGACTGGGCCAATCGTGCGATTGAAATGGGCGATGGGAGTTCAGTCATGCGATTGAGTTAATCGTGCGACTGAGACTGCTGACTTCAAAATTTTTCAACCTTTTTCACACAATTCGACCTAAAACACAATTTTGCATACCCTAGACGGGTACAACTCGAAAAAGACTCAATTTTGAAAGCATGCACATGTAAAAACTAGATTTTTATGCAGAAAGCACGGATCTTTAGATTAAAAACGTTGACTTTTCACAAAAACGATTGAATCCACGAAGAATCAAGAGCCTATGCTCTGATACCACTTGTTAGGACTGTGTACGTACGGAGTACTAACTAATTCAACGTGTAACCGAATCAAATAGCGCGGAATTCTATTTGATTGGCGAACCAATCAGGGAAACCGTTAATCCGATCAAAACTAACGATTAGAATACATTAAGAATATTCTAGGAATGATCAGAAACGATCTATGAACTTGGAAGGGATGATCTAGACGAACTTGGATGGCTAGGGTTGTGAATTCTTGAAGTGTTTCGTTTTTCCACGAATTAAGTGGTATTTATAGGTTACAACTTTCATTTGTACGACTGAGCCATGCGTATGGCTCAGTCTTGCGACTGAGTCGTGCGATTGGTTCATTCGTACGATTGAGTCAGTCTTATGACTCAATCGTGCGATTGAGTCAATCACATGGTTCAGTCGTGCGATTGGCCCATTCGCATGGTCCAGTCGTACGACTGAATCATGAGACCTAGTTAAACACATTCCTGAACCTTTAACAATTTAGAACTATGTCTAACAACTGTATACCTATATAACATGTTCGTATAAGCGTGTAACATACAATGATATAAATATATAAAACATTAAGCAACCAATACAAAATCAATCAAAGAGTTTTCATTACATTGATCAAACTTTACATATGTGTAACAAAATGAAAGTCAATTACATTTAAGCTCTCTAGAACTAGAACTAGGGACATGTGTACCAACAACTCCAAGAAGAAACAAGTTTTTATCTCTTTAGGTTTTTAAGTGGTAAAGACTGAGGATATAACTTTGAACTCCAGTACCAAGAGTTCAAGTTCATGTCCAACTTATCCCTATGAAGGAATGAAGGCTGATCAGCTGTGCAACACTGCTACACAACATGAACCATCCACCTCCAAAAGCAATCCTCACCCTAGGAAGCTTGCAATAACATCTAAAAGGATGAGCATGAAGATGGAAAGTGATCAAACTCAGTCTTCCATTCACAGGAAGGCCCTCAGAAGAAAGCAAATTGATTGCATTATGTGTGGCATTACTTCACATCTTGCTAAGGATTCCTTCTACAAACCTAAAAGTACGGTCAACAAAACAATGAAGAAGACTTCTGAGACGAGCAAGAAGAAGAAAGTTTTGGAAGAAATCGGTGTTTCTTTCGGAAGCTCCAAGATGAAAATAAAGACAAGTGAAAAATTGTCTTCGGAAGAAAATTTGGTCTCTGAAAAAAGGAATGCTTCCGAAGGACTGAAGCTTGCTGTAGTGAAAGCAAGATATTTCGAAGGGTCAGTCTCCAAAACCTTCAAAGTTATAAAAACTTTTGAAGCTTTTAAGGTCAAGTCTAATCTTTCAAAAAGGTGTGGAAGATAAAGGAAGACCATGTGATTGAGAATTCTTCACTAACAACAGCAAATGTTCCCCAAAGTCTCAGTATAGGATCAATTATTGTTGCATTGTCTTCAATTCATTTTGAAGAGCCTAATATCACTAGGTCTTGGGTTTTCAAATGTAACTGACTCTCTTTTATTATGCAGGAACAACTGAAGACCAAGAAGAATGTATGGATTATTGACAGTGTTGTTCCAGGCACATGGCAGGCAATGGCTCTTTGCTTTAAAACTTTGAAAGAATTGATGGAGGGCCAGTTGCTTTTGGAGGAGATGCTGGAGGTTACATTACAGGAAGGGGCAGGGTCACAAATAGTAAGCTCAGCGTTGAAAAGGTAAACTTTTTTAAGGAGCTTGGGTACAATTTACTGAGTGTATCCTAATTTGGTGACTAGTGACATAACATGCTATTCACTGAGCATGAGAGCATTGTTCTAAAGCCCTGGGTAGTCATTCCTTAAGAGCATATCCTGCTTAGAGCACCCCGGAAAGGAAACATGTACAATATGGATTTGCAGGAAACATCCCCTTTAGGAGAAGTTTCTTGCGTTCTATCTAAGGCAAATAGTGATGATTCTTTCCTTTAGCATAAAAGAATGTGCCATGTAAACTTTAAGAACATGATGAAATTAATTAAGAATGCTTTGGTAACTAGAATGCCAAAGAAAGAGTTTACAAGTGATGATCACTGTGTTGCATGCCTAAAAGGAAACAACACTTGGTGTCTCACAGGCCAAAGGAAAAAAGAACTCTATTACTACTCCCCTAAACTTATTACACATTTATCTTTTTGGCCCCACCAGTGTAATGAGTCTAGGAATGACCTCATATTGTTTAGTGATCACAGATGATTTCATAAGATTCACTTGGGTTTTCTTCCTTATAACTAAGGATGAAACTCCTGAGATTTTGAAGAACTTTATTTTGAATATTGAGAATCAAAGTGATCAAAAGGTCAAAATCATAAGATATGATCAAGGAACTAAATTCAAGAACCAAATCCTTGACACATTTTATGAAGAAAAGGGTATGACAAGACAATATGGTGCTCCCAGAACTCCTCAACAAAACGGTGTTGCTAAGAGGAGATACAGGACACTAATTGAAGCTGGAAGAACCATGTTGTCTGACTCTAAACTGCCCATCACCTTCTGGGTTGATGCATTTAACACTATCTACTATGTGCAGAATAGAGTTTTACTAGTCAAGACTCATGGTAAGACTCCTTATGAAGCGTGGCAAAAAGAAGACCTTTCATTGGTTTTCTTAGATCATTTGGATGTCCCTGCACCATCTTGAATATCAAAGATCAAGTAACCATATTTGCTAAGAAATCATATGATGGATTTATATTGGATACTCTTCCCAAGCTAAGGCTTATAGAGTATACAACCTCATAACTAGATTAGTCGAAGAATCAGGCAATATGATCTTTGATGAGCACACTCCCTATATGAAAGGTTCTGGTCCTGATTAGGTATTTGATCTTGATTTAGTTACCAACTTTTTTAACAAATCCTGTGAAGATGTTTTAGGATCTATAAGTAATACATCAACAGAAGATCCTGACCCAAGATTTGAGCTGAAAAGACCAAGCAAGAATACTACTTCAGCTCCAGTTGTAACTAACCCCATAAGTGAAGTTCCTATCAGCACAACAATGACAAATCAAGTTGATACATTTGAAGTGCCTGAAAATTCCAGCTCAGAGGCATAATACACAAATAAAGAAACTTCAAATGTAGGAGGACATGGTAGTTGTGACAGTGATAAAAAATTTCTTCATGCTGACAACCACTCCATTAAAGACAACATCAATGATGTCACACACTCATTGGATCAAGCTTCTCTTGATAAGTGTGTAGATGTGGTGGGAGAGAATTTATTGCCAGATCTAAACTTCTCCAATTTAGATCTATCTAATCAACTTGCTATGATCCCTCAACTCAGGATCCACAAGTCACACCCCACCACAAACAGATGTTGACAAGGGGGTGAGGATAAGAGGACAAACCCATGACAAAAATGTTTGTCTATACTCTTGTTTCTTTTCCCAGATAGAGCCAAAGAAAATTGATGAGGCTTTGAAGGATGGAAGTTGGGTTGAAGCAATACAAGAGGAGCTACTTTAATTCAAAAGGCAAAAGGTTTGGAGCCTATGTCCTCTTCCTCAAGAAAAGACTATTGCAGGATCGGTTTTGTAAATTAAACTTGGTTTTTTTCTCCAACTCACTTATACTACACTCGGATTAGATGAAGCAGAGTCTTTTCTAAGAGCTGATAATAATATAATAAGTAACAAAGAGCACAAAGATATAATTTTCAAGGTATTTGTATATATTACTTCTCAACTCAAAGTGTTACAAGACTCTTACAAGCTTATCTCCATGAGTTACAATGAGAAACTATATATACTACTACTTATAGCTGGTTATACTTTGATACCAGCTGGGAACCTATGACTAAAGCATATAGTACAATGCTAGAGTTAAGGTATCTTAGATAAAGTATTATCTAAGATATGGTAGTCATGACATGTCCATGACTTACCTTTTATTACTAACTAAAGTTAGTAACTATAACTAATAAAGGTGAACAGTGGAATAAAGTATGGTCAACTACATGGCTTTTGAGAAAACGCCATGCAGTATATCAGAGGTCTACAGCAGAGTGTTAGGAGGACCATACTTATGTCCACTGGTTCATACTAGTGTCTTCAAAAGGTTAGTGGGCTTCGGAAGAGGCTACTTCTTCCGAAGCTTGAGGACTTGTTGGTACACATGTCCCTAGGTCTAGTCTAGTGAGCTTCAATGTAATAGACTTTCATCTTGTAACGCATATGTAATGTTTTATCAATGAAATGAAAAACTCTTCTGTGAATGATTATTGGTTGTTTAATGTCATATCTATTAATATTATTCATTGTTACATGCATATATGAACATGTTATATAGGATTACAGCTGTTAGACATAGTTCTGAATCATTAAAGGTTCGAGAATGTGTTTAACTAAGTATTCTGATTCACTCGCACGACTGGACCATGCGAATGGGCCAATCGCACGACTGAACCAGGTGATTGAGTCAATCGCACGATTGAGTCATAAGACTGACTCAGTCGTATGAATGAATCAATCGTATGACTCAGTCGAACGAAAACTGAGCCAGTCGCCTAGCTCAATCGTACGAATGAAAGCTGTAACCTATAAATACCACTTAATTTGTGGAAAAACAAAACAGATCGATAATTCACAACCCAAGCCATCCTAGTTCGCACAGAGCGTCCCTTCCAAGTTCATAGAACGTTTCAGATCATTCCTACTTCATTCTTAACGTATTCTAATCGTTAGGTTTGATCCGGTTAACATTCTCCCTGATTGGATCGCCAATCAAATAGAATTCCACGCTATTTGATTCGGTTTCACGTAGAATCAGTTAGTACTCAGTCCGTACACGGTCCCAACAAGTGGTATCAGAGCTTTGGATCTTGATTCTTCGTGGATTCAATCATTTTGGTGACAAAGTCAACGTTTTTAAGTAAAAAGATCCGTTCTTTCTGCTCAAAATCCAGTTTTTACGTGTGCATGCTTTGAAAATTGAGTCTTTTTCAAGTTACAGACGTCTAGGGTATTCAAAATTGTGTTTTTAGGTCGAATTGTGTGAAAAAGGTTGAAAAATTCGAAGTCAGCAGTCTCAGTCGCACGATTGACTCAATCGCACAAATGAACTCCAATCGCTCGGTTCAATCACACGATTGGACCAATCGCTCGTTCAATCGCACGATTGTCCCAGTCGTTCTGCTCATTCGCACAACTGCCCTAATCGCCTGCCCAGTCGTACGACTCCGCTCAATCGCACATTGATTGTCTCAGTCGTCCTTCAGTCACCTCTCTCAGTCGCACACACAGTTTGTTTTTCAAGTTTAAGACTACTTCATTATGGACTCAGAGAACTTTGCATTCTCAGCAGGGAAGGACTCTAGGATCCAGAACCTTTTGTTATTGGAAAATGAGATTGGAAACCATAATAAACCACCTAAGCTGTTGTCTCTTGATGAATTTCCTCAATGGAAACAAAGATTTGAGATTCATCTTAATGGAGTGGATACCAATCTTTGGAATGCTATTGAAACTGGCTACACTATGCCAGTTGGTGTTGATGGCATACCCCTGACTTTGAGTGGACTAAGTGATGCACAAAAGATTGCTTATAATGCAGAGAAGAAAGCCTATGCTATGTTGACCCAGTCAATTCCCAAAGACATCTTCCATCAATATTCAGAACATAAGTAGAGCAAAAAGTTATGGGAGGCTCTTGAGAAGAGATATGAAGGAAATTCAACACTCAAGTCACTGAAGGCAAAAGCATTGAAGAAATAATTTGACAACTTCTCTTCTATTGGGAATGAAAGCTTGGATGATATCATAGATCGCTTCTACCATTTGATGATGGGCTACCAGAGAAGTAGGATTCATTCATCTCCACTTTAAGATATAACTCAGTGCTGGAGACTTTGGATATTAATGATTTCATCCTGAAACTGAGAGAAGAAGAGGTGAGACACAAGTACAAGACAAAGAAGGGAGCATACACTTAGGATCCATCTCTCTACAACGTTACTCCTACTCCAACAGCTAAATCTACGAGTGCCCCTCTACAGACTGCATTTGTATCTAATGCATCATCTGCAACTGGTCAGAGCTCATCATCTGGTGGTGAGTCACATGCTTCATTAGGGGTTCAAAAAAGTCCTACAGTTGCTTAATCGACGAAATTAGTGACAGAAAATCTGGGCAAAGTAACTGTGGAAGTGGCTAAGGAGCACATGGACCTACTTGCTGTTGTGGTTCATTCTTATGATGGGTTGGTTGCAGGAAAGATTGGGAACTGCCACTTGGCTAATAAAGACTATGAGCAGGTGGATGAAAATGAACTGGAAAGAATGGAGATAATGTGGGCTCTCGCAAGTGCTGTGCGACGAGCAAAGAAGTTTGTGAAGAAAATGGGACAGAATCTAGTGGCTACCAAAGATACTACTTTTGGATTCGACAAGTCTAAAGTCACCTGTTTCAACTGTGGTGAAAAAGGCCACTTCAAGCGGGAATGTGTCAAACCGAAGAAGACTGGCAATGGGAACCCGTTCTTGTCCTTCAACAAACAAGATAAAGAGAAAAAGACAGCATCAACAAGCAGTGACTCAAAGGCAATGGTTGCTCAAGGTGATGAAGGACAGGACTGGTCCTTCCGATTCTTAACTGATAGTGAAGCCAACATTGCATCTGTTGAAGATCTGAATGAAGACTCAGCGAGTGAGGGGGAGAACTCAGTTGAGCTTGACACTGCTGATGTGGATGAGACCTTAGTTGCTGTTAATCAACTTGTCGAAAATGAACTGAATGCTAAATCTGAAGCACAACTGGAACCTCAAAATGCTTTCATGGCTGGAACGTCTACATCTGCACAGGTAGAATCAAAGGATGATATGTTTATTAAACATGCTTGTGTTGAATGTGATAAATTTAGGGAAAGCATTGATCTAAAATTTTCTAGGTTATTAGATCATAATGATAACTTAGTAAATGACTTAAAATTGTGCACTGAAGCAAATAGAGTGTTAAAACAAAATGAGAGCAGCTATAAGGAGAAAACTGAAGCGTTAAAGAAGCAACTCAAAGAAACTGAGGTTGTCGCGTTTAACCAAGAAAATGATATAAAGTTTTATTTAAAGACAATTGAGGAAACTAAAAAGGACAGAGCTGTTTTGCAAGTTGAAAATGAGTCTTTAAAGCAAAAACTCCACAGTCTAGCTAGTTCTTCTCATATTTTGTAAAACTTGGTTAAGGACCGCAACAACGGGGAAGGGTTGGGTTATAAGGTTGTGCCACCACCACATGAGATCCTTTTGAACACCAAACAACGTCCAATTAATAATAATCCAATAAAGGACCATGTGGTGACTACTCCTCTGGTCAGCGATCCGGACACAATAGTTAAACCCGCTCCTCCGGCTGCTGATCAGACAACATCAACATCAGGCACAACTGGTAAAACCATCACTGAAAACCGGGTGGAAGAGAATGTTCAAGCATCTCTTGGGTTGGGTCCTTTTTCAGGTGGAAGAGAATGTTCAAGCATCTCTTGGGTTGGGTCCAAAATCTGCTACCACACAACCTAAGATTTCCAAAACCACTCAAACTAAATCGGTTAAGCAAGATTATAATCATCTTCAAAGACAAAACCCCCATAACGTTATACAAGTAAAATTTGTCAAGGAAGGTGAAAATCAAAGAAATGAGACCAAAAAGTCAGTACCTGAAGTTTACTCACCGCCCCACAAGAGATCTCCTAGTCCTGTTGAAAGGAGATCATGTTATACTTGTGGACAACGCGGTCATATCTCTTCAAACTGTCCACGCTATCAGACACCCAAAATTAAAATTAAACTAGACAATAAAGTGAAACTGGTTTCAAAACAGAGATCTAAGACTCCGGTTAGGTCAAAAACACCTGTTAGGTCTAAAACACCTTCTAGGTATTTTACCTCTCCTCAACGCCACAGACAACACAGACAAGCCACTGGCAAGTCTGTGATGCCTGAGGTGAAACCTGTCTTTTAAACTAAATCTAAGGTTCAAACTGTAGATCAGTCATCGGTTTTCCATAAACAATCCTTTCACAAGGATGGTTTGTGGAAAGCCAAAACACCTGAAGTGTCTAAAAGCATGGATAAGTTGAAGATTGAGGTCCTACCTACTGATAAAGGACAGTGGGTCGAGTTCGTGATGTGTGATGCCTCTGGGAAACCCAAGCAAGTCAAGGCTTGGGTCCCCCTCCTTAACTAATTATTTTCTATTATGTGCTGGTTGTCCGCTATAGTGCTTCTACCAACACATGGATAGTAGATAGCGGAGCATCCAGGCACATGACAGGAAATAAGTCTCTCCTTTACAATGTCAAACAAATTAAAGGGGGACACTTTTCTTTTGCTGGAAACAAAGGAGGTTACATTACAGCACAAGGAGAAGTAGGCAATGAAAAGGTATGGTTCGATAAAGTTAATTTCATTCAACAATTGGAAAACAATCTGCTTTCAGTGTCTCAGATATGTGACAAGGGCTTCAAAGTTATGTTCGACAATCGGAAGTGTTACATTCTGCAGAAAGAGATGGAGATTCCAGAGGAGCAAGTATTAATGTCAGCATCTAGGTATAATGACCTGTATGTTCTAGATATGTCTAATGCTTCTACTAGTGTGTCTACTGTTCAATGCTTTTTGTCTAAAGCTACAGAGAAGGATTCCATGTCATGGCACAGGAGAATAGGACACATTAATCACAGGAAGATGAATCATCTGATTCATAACAACTTAGTTGATGGAGTTCCTGTAAGAGCTTCAAACTTCATGATTTTTGTGTCTCATGCAAGAAGGGAAAGCAGACCAGGAAATCTCACAAGACCAAGCACGTCAATTCTATCGAGATGCCCATGGAGCTATTGCATATGGATCTATTCGGTCCAGTCAGCACGAAGAGTATCACTGGAGACTGGTACTGCTTTGTAGTCACAGATGACTACTCACGGTTCTCCTGGGTGATGTTTCTGAAAGCAAAGTCAGAAACTTTTGAGTCATTCAAGGTGCTCACTACTACACTGGAGACTCTCTACAAGCTGAAGGTTAGGAGGATTCGTTCATACAATGGAACAGAGTTCAAGAATCAGTGGATGGATGCTTTCTACAAAGAAAAGGGGATTGTTCATCAGTTCACCTCTGTATACACACCACAGATGAATGGAATTGCTAAGCGTTAGAACAGAAGCTTGATCGAGACTGCCAGGACTATGTTGGCAGATTCAAAGCTGCCAGTGTAGCTCTGGAATGAAGCTGTTGCCAACGCATGCTACACACGTAATCGTGTTTCAGTTGTCAAAAGGCACGGGAAGACTTGCTATGAGTTGCTTCAGAAACGTAAACCTAACCTGGAGTATCTGAAACCATTCGGAGCTCCATGTACGTTATTGAAGAAAACTCCGGAGGGCAAGTTCAGTGAAAAGGTAGATCAGGGGATCTTTCTAGGATACAGCATACCAGATAAACGAGTTTACAACAACTCAACTGCTCAGGTCGAAGTATGGTGCAATGTCGACGTTCAACGATTCACTATCCCCCCTGCTGGAAAAGGTCCATCGTCGTTCTTCGACTACGATGGCTTTTTCAATTCATTCAACCTTCCTCAGATAGATTCAGACGAAGAGATTTCTACTCAGATGATGCACGATGTTCTAAACATACCGAATCTGGATACTAGCAATACAACACCTGCGAGTGGTTCATCGGGATCTTCACCAGCTGATCAGGACGAGAGTGATGACTCATCAGATGATGAAGAAGCAGCTGAGACAGGCTTTGAGCATAATGTTGATCAAAAGGAAAGCTCATCAGCTGCTGAACATGCATCAGGAAATACGGATACTGAACCTCCTGTCACAAATCTAGATACTGAAGTTGTCATCCCTACGACACCTGTGACTATGATCAGTACGAATCATCCGCCGGAGGCTATCATTTGAGATCTACACTCCAGCGTGCAGATGAGAAATCAGTTGTACTTTGCTGATTACACTGCTATTTAGGAAAAGGGCTACGTGAATGATGGAGCATTCAAATGCTTTGTATCTCAAGTCGAACCCAAACACGTAAGCGATGCCCTGAAGGATGAGGCTTGGGTCAATGCTATGCAAGAGGAACTGCTACAGTTCATGAAGCTTGGAGTGTGGACACTCGTTGACCGGCCCAAAGGCGTTAAGGTGATAGGCACCAAATGGGTGCTACGTTGCAAGAAGGATGAGCAAGGTGTCGTTATCAGAAACAAGGCATGGTTGGTCGTTCAAGGCTTCTGACAAGTCGAAGGAGTCGACTACAATGAAGTCTTTGCACCTGTAGCTAGAATGGAAGCAATCTGCATCTTTCTAGCCTACGCATCTTACATGAAGATCAAAGTCTATCAACTAGATGTAAAAAGTGCATTCTTGCACGGGGAAATCCGTGAAGAGGTCTACGTCAGTCAACCCGAGGGATTCGAAGATCCTTATCATTGGGACAGAGTCTACAAGTTAGCAAGGCTCTGTATGGGCTACATCAGGCTCCTTGAGCCTGGTATGAAAAGCTCTCCACCCACCTGCTGAAACACGGGTTTCGCAGAGGTGTGATTGACTGCACACTGTTTATCAAAGAAAGAAACAGGGATTTTCTGATGGTTCAAATTTATGTGGATGACATAATCTTCGGTTCGCGAAACGAAGATCTATGTAAAGAATTCGAATCTGTGATGAAGGCAGAATTTGAAATGAGCGCCATAGGAGAAATGAAGTTCTTCCTAGGATTACAGGTGGACCAGACACCTACCGGTATATTTCTGCATCAGACTAAGTATGTCGGAGACATTCTTAGTCGCTTTGATATGGAAAATGTCACTGCTGCCAATACCCCACTCGCCACAAATCATAATGTGGCTCCTGACGAGAATGGGGATTTGGTGGATGCCACTATGTATCGTGGGATGATCGGATCTCTCATGTATCTCACTGCCGCTTGTCCAGATATCATGTATGCCACATGTCTGTGCTCCAGATATCAAGCAAAACCGAAAGTAAATCATCTGATCGGGGTTAAAAGAATCTTTCGTTATCTGAACGGTACTCCAACACTGGGGTTATGGTATCCTCATGACGATGACTTCGAGCTAACGGCATATAGTGATTCAGATTATGGCGGCTGCAAGATGAATTTCAGGTCTACATCAGCAGGGTGTCAGTTTTTTGGAAGGCGTTTAGTCACGTGGCAATGCAAAAAGCAAACCTCGGTTGCCTTATCAACCTGCGAAGCTGAATACGTTGCTGCTGCAAGCTGCTGCGCTCAGATTATTTGGATCCAACAGCAAATGTGGGACTACGGTTTGCAATTCTCTAACACCCCTATCTATGTTGATAACTCTGCTGCCATAGCCGTTACTAAAAATCCGGTTCAACACCCTAAAACTAAACACATCGGCATAAAGTATCACTTCATACGCGACTGCTATGAAAAACAATTAATCGATGTGGTTAAGATAAACACGGATTTTCAACGTGTTGACCTCTACACTAAACCGTTTGATAAACCCATATTTTTCTATCTGTTAGAGGTCAACGGCGTGAAAAAGAAAAGTGACATTATCTCTGATGACACAGATGCATAGTCCGACACTAGTTTAGTTTTTTATTTTATTTTATTTTTTTAATTTCCTTATCTTATAAAAATCCAAAAACACAAAACCATTTTCAGTTTTAGAATTTTAGGGGGAGATTACGTTCAGTACTTATTTACTTAAAAAAAGTGGGAAGGGCAGATAAGCTAAAAGGCAAAAACAACAAAGATAAGACTGTGATTCTACACAATGGAAAGTGATAGTACACAGGCGTCTAGTTACTTGGAACACCAAAAGATCTTAAATTCTTGCAATTTTTAGTTTTATTTAAATCATAGAAAATTGTTAGCCAAAGAACTCTAAATCTAACAAATTGGGAAAATGATAGTACGCTTGGGGGTTACTGTAATTACACAAACAAAGTTGATCTAGGGAGGTGTTGGTTCACTATACGATGTGTTGGTAGATTCAACACAATAGACTAGTAGACATCATTGGTGAACTCAATTTAAACTAATTTCTACAACTGACTGTGGGTTCACATCTTATCACTGGTTAACACAATCAATTATTTCCAATAAGGAATGACGAGCAAATAAACGCCACTAAAAGTGTGCGGATGACCACAAAAGGAGCAAAGCATGAAAAAAAATGAAAATAAACGCAATCAAGCTGATAACATATGTTGTTGGTGCGTTATGTGCAAAAGAAAATAAGAAATGCTCTAACAAGGAGATAGGTTGTGTGCCTCTCTGCTGTGCGATGGCACTGACCTGAGGATAAGCATAACCTAGATATTCTAGAATTCACTGTTGTTTGCCGCCTCTCTACTGTGCGGTGGCACTGACCTGAGGCTTGGCTTCTCTTTGAAAATTCTAAGAATAGTCTCTCTTTGTCAAAATACCCGTAAACCGCTCAAAAGTATCCTGAGGAATGTTGATTACCTTATAAGCGTGGGACCCACAAATGTTGGTTGAAATGATGTAATCTAATACATCACCAATGTGTGTCAAAAGTCTGTGTATGGATTTAAGTGGACAAGTATACTGACAATCGTCGTGGATGCACCGCCTGATGTTGACAATCAACGTGTGTTACGTATCAGATCAAGCATGATTCCCAGTTAGAACTTAGAAATCTCAGATGAATGAGATACTGTGATATGTAAATATGCCAGTTTCCATTTCAATAATTAACAAACAATCCTAGTGACTTTAGGATAAAACAAAGTTAGCATTAGTCTAAATATTTAAAACAAATTTAACTTAAATCGTTAAGTTAAAAAATTAATCAAACATGTCTGATGAATTTTAGGAACAAACAATGGTCTTAAACTACCAAGACTAGAAAACAAATTAGATTTTAAACGATCAAAGATCATATTTGAAAACTAGGATGTCTTCCAAGACCCGGACTTATGGACATCCATAACCGAAGGCCCATACATTCCAGTAAATCTTGGTCCTGATTATAACACACAAAAACCAGTAAGCTTAAAAAGTGTAGCTGGTGATGAACTGAAGAAAGTAAAAACATATATGAAACCATACAGTATTCTGGCAATGACTTTGCCATTTGAAATCTTGACCAGGGTTGAGAATTTGAAAACAACACATGAACTCTGAAAGGTTCTTCACACCATGTGTGAAGGAAGTGAGGAAATAAGGGAAATCAAAAAGGAAAAATTAAGGACCCAATATGAAACCTTCCACCATATTCAAGGAGAATCAATTCCACAACAACTTCATAGATTTGTTCAACTTATGAATGAGATGATTGTTTATGGTCTCAAATACGAATCTGTTGAAATTAACAAAAAGATGTTGCATACATTACCAGAGTGGTGGACTCAATCAGTGTCTCTAATGAAAGCAACATTGGATCTTGAAGCTTTGTCTTTATATGCTCTAGTTGCTAAGGTGGACGCATTAGAACTAGATGAAAGATCCAGAAACAACAACACTATTAGACATGTGGAAGCATACAAGTTCAAAGAACTTCACTAAACAGACAGTGCATTTTTAACATGCACAGGAGAAGATGAATATGAAGAATTCCTAGATAGCAATGAAACTTCATTCTTCTCTGCTCCTGAATCATCAAACAATAAACAAAAGTCCAAGAAGACCGGTGTTCATGCCTCTCATGAAACAACACCATAAAGCAAACAAAATTAACATCATCGTGCTTCAAGCTCAAGCAAGCAACAACAGCCAAAGTCTCAAAACATACATAAGGTTAATAAACCTATTAATGCTCTCACTATCATTCTGGAAAGTGAAGAGCAGAAGGCAGCTTATGCAGCCTTCTCCATAAGCTTTAAAGCTTATCTGGGAACTAACCTCATACCATCACAGATAATTCAACATGATTTGGATGAATTACCACCAGACATGGTTGAAGAAATGGATCTTCAGTGGTCTATGGAAACGATTGCCTACAGATCAAAAAGGTTTCTACAAAGAAACAGAGGGCTAAGCATGGACAAGAAAACAAAGATTGGTTTTGATAAAACCAAGCTTAGATGCTACAATTGTCAACTGTATGGACATTTTTCAAGAGAATGCCAACAACCAAGAGTTGACGGAAACAATAATCCAACAGAGGCATCAAGTAGCTTCCACTTAAATAGATAGATCCCACCTCAAATCAGTATCCCTTCTGCACCAACCCCACCTCAAATCACTAAATATAGCCTAAATCAGCACTCTTAATCTTCAGCCATGATTATTAAAAAGGATGGTGAGTGTGCCTGGAGCATGTATGAAGCTGAGATTCAATCTCCAAATCATGCTCTCATGGCGGACATTGAAGATAAAATTTCAAAATCCCGAAAGAGGTAAAAGAAAACCTCTGCACTCAAGCATGCATAGATGAAGTCAATAGATATAGAGAACATGCAGACAAACTTTCAAACAAAGTAATTGGAACAAATATTTTGAATGAAAGTTTAAAAACAAAACAAAAACAATATGGACTCAAAATTCTTTTATTACAAAATGATTTAGACAAGTTGACGTCTGAAAAATTAACACTTACAGCTCAAGTAGAGCAACTCTCTGTATCCTTGACTGAGTCTAAAACACTACAGGTTGAAACTGAAGTGAAACTTCAGAAGTTTCTGGTAAGCAACAAGAAGTTTGAAAAATTTGTTGCTCAGCAAAAGTCTTTCAAAGACCCTTCAGGTTTAGGATATAATAAAGTTAATCCACCATACAATGATAATTATATTCTTTACCTGACTCCATGACAAACAAACAGGGTGAGTCTCTTAACCCACATGACAGAACAGAGGATTCAAAACCTTCATCATCAAAGTCATCATTAACAGCAAAAACACCTTTGATAAAAATTGTTAAAAGTCAAGCTTTACCACAAATTAAACCAACAGATTTTTATCAAGGAGAGAACAATGAATTTGATGAACTGACATCTAATGAAGATGATGTTGATTTATTAGACGATGAGTCAATTCAACCAATTACTGAAACTCATAAGGTTTCAAGTTTGGTTGATGTACCAACCATTCAAACAAAGCAGACTCAAGGATTTGATATCTGCTATGGTGGAAGAAAAGTTGGATCTTCCACTGTCTCTCCTAAACAAACAAATAATAGGAAAGGCAAAGCCTAATTCAGCAAAAACAAACAACAGTAACTTTTAGTCTTCGTTTGAAATCAAATTTAAAATCAAAAGTTATAAACAAACAAGGGAATACAAATTTACCATACTGTGAGTGGTATGATCAATACACTCATAGCACTGAAAAATGTAAGTATGGTAAATATTGCAAGTACTGTCACATGAACAATCACAGTACTGAATCTTTACATTTTTATAATTATTGAGCAATTTGTAAAAGAAACAATCATAGAACTACTAATTGTTTCTTTAACAAGAAAAACAAAAATCAAAACACAAAATCTAAAATAGACAAACCAACAGAGAAACATACAGTTGTTCCTAATAAGAACAAAGTAGGAGCACCAAGACAAACTCCTCATCAAAAGGTTGTTTTAAATGATGACAAAACATTCTATGATACCTTTAAACAAGCACACTAGAGACACAAGTCTCAGAATAGACAATAGACAGACATTAGCACTTATATGAGAAGAGCTCAAAGTACTTTTCCTGACAGAGCTAAATTTAATCAAAGGAAATCTAGTGTAACTAGAATTCCTAAACCATCAGAAAATCCCACTTTGAAGAAATTTGCATTTTGGGAAAAGACGGAAAACCCAAGACCATCTTGGCGTGGGTTGCACCTTCTAACTAATTTCTTTGATTTTACAGGGACATCAAGGAAGGCCTAATAATATCTGGTATGTTGACAGTGGATGTTCCCGACATATGAAAGGAAATTGTTCCCTCCTTCGGGATTTTAAGACCAAACATGGAGGATACGTAGCTTTTGGAGATGATAAGAGAGGTGAAAAGATAACTGATGAAGGAACAGTATGAAATGGATTGATCAGCTTGTAGAATGTCAACTACTGCTCTAACCTCTAGTTCAATCTTCTAAGTGTATCCCAGATCTGTGATAAGGGATATGCCACCTTATTTGACTCCAACAACTGCTACATCCTCAAGAAAAGTTTTCAAATTCCTGAAGATTGTATCCTTTTGAAAACACCACGTCATAACAACACATACATAGTTGATATGAACAATGTTTCAACATCAAATCCAGAAACATGCTTATTATCAAAAGCATCTGAGGATGTTTCCTAATTATGGCATAGACATTTGGGACACATTAATTATACCAGAATGAATCAACTTGTAAAAGGTGATCTAGTCATAGGTTTACCACAAAAGTATTTTTTTTGTATAGACCACTGCACTCATGTCTGAAAGGCAAACTACATAAAGTGTCTCATAAGTCTAAATTGGTAAACTCCAATAACACATCACTTAAATTGATTCACATGGACCTTTTTGGTCCAACAAACATCCTAAGCATAGGAAAGAAGCAATATAATCTTGTTATAGTAGATGATTACTCAAGATTCACATGGGTTTTCTTTCTTCTACACAAGTCAGAATCATCAAACATTATCAAATCATTTATCACTAAGATTGAAAATCAATTAGATCTTAAAGTTAAATATTTAAGAAGTGATAGTGGTACTGAATTCAAAAATGACTTTTATATCTTCTTTTTATGCAGAGAAAAGAATCAGTCATCAATTCAGTGTAGCAAGAACTCCTCAGCAAAATAGAGTAGCTGAAAGGAGAAACAGAACATTGATAGAAGCAGCCAGATCTATGCTAGCTGACTCTCTATTGCCCATATCCTTTTGGGCTGAAGCAATCAATATAGCTTGTTATATTAAAAACAGATAGTTAATAATTACAGAACATTCCAAAACTCCATATGAATTAATGTTTAAAAGAAAACCATTCATAGGATTTCTTAAAGCATTTGGATGTTCTATTTCTATATTAAACACCAGAGAACAATTATCCAAATTTGCTCCAAAAGCAGATGAAGGATTCTTTGTTGGATACTCTAGAAGCTCAAAAGCTTACAGAGTATACAATCCAAGACTTAATATTGTGGAAGAACTAACAGATGTTGTTTTTAATGAACATTCTTTCACAAAGAAAGTCATTGGATCAAACTGGTTATTTGATATAGACTCACTAATAAAATCATTTGACACATCTTATTTTGATGTTTCAGGTACCGAAGAAGATATTGAATATCCAATGGTACCTCCTTCAACAACCATTGATGTTCCACTAACTGCTGATCCTCCGAGAACAAACATCACTTCTTCAAGTACCATAGTAACACCTCCTCAAGACCAAACAAATACAACCAGAGGAACATCATTAGACACACCTGCATCAACACCAGTGAATAGACAATCACAACCAACTACTCCAACTAAGTCACATCAACCAACCAGAGTTGAGGAAGATGATGATTATCATTCACTACCAGACACACATCATGAAGATGAAAGCCTAGATTTCTTTAATGATTCACCATAAACATTCCATGAACCTATACAACCAGATAATCTCACCCCCTCAAATACCCTTGCTCATCATACAACACCAGAACAAACAATCACCAATCTTGATTCAACAATCCCAGTTGATCAATTTGACACATCCAGAATACATAAAGATAACCCCTTAGAAAACATCATAGGTGACCTCCATATCAGACTGACCAGAAGTCAATCAGATATAGCAAACATTTGCTTGTATTCTTCTTTTTATCCCTAACTATACCCAAAAACATCATCGAAGCACTTAAAGAAAATAGTTGGATAGAAGCAATGCAGGAGGAACTACAGCAATTCAGAAAGCAAGAGGTGTGGAAGCTTGTTGATCTACCTGAAGATCAATATGCCATAGGTACAAGATGGCTATTTAAAAACAAAGCAGATGACAGATGAATTGTCATTAGAAACAAAGCAAGGGTAATCGCTCAAGGATATACTCAAGAGGAATGCATTGACTATGATGATGTCTTTGCTCCAGTAGCAAGACATGAAGCCATCGAGTGTTTCTTGCATATGCCTCAACCAAAAACTTCACTGTCTTTCAAATCGATGTCAAATGTGCATTCCTCTATGGCAAGATAGATGAAGAGGTATATGTTGCTCAACCACCAGGATTTGAAGATCTAGAATTCCCTCACAGAGTCTACAAATTAGATAAAGCTCTATATGGTCTTCATCAAGCACCCCAGAAATGGTATGAAACTTTATCTAAGTTTCTACTACAAAATGGGTATACAAGAGGGAAAATAGATATGATATTATTCTTAAAGAAGAAAGAACAAGACTTGTTAGTAATTCAATTCTATGTGGATGACATCATTTTTGCCTCCACAAACATTCAAATTTGTAGGGAGTTTGAAGTTATTATGCAATCTAAATTCCAAATAAGCTCAATCGGAGAACTCACCTTATTCCTTTGCTTACAAGTTCAGCACTTTGCTGAAGGAATTTTTATTAATCAAAACTGTATGTTCATCAGATATTGAAGAAATACAACATGTATGACTGTACATCCAGCAAAACATCATTTGCAACTGGATTGATGTTTGGTCTAGATACAGAAAGCACATCAGTTGATCAGAAGCTCTACAGATCCATGATAGGCTCCCTGATGTACCTAACAGCAAGCAGACCAACATCATGTATGAAGTATGCATATGTGCACGATACCAAGCAGATCCAAAAGAATCACATATCAATGCAGTGAAGAGAATCTTTACATACTTAAAGGGCAAACCAGCACTTGGTTTATGGTATCCTAAAGATGGAGACTTCTCTTTATATGCATACACAGACAATGATTATGGTGGATGCAACAACAACAGAAAATCCACTAATCAAGGTTGTTAGTTTCTTGGATCTAAATTGATCTCCTGGCAGTTACAAGAAAATCTAAATTGATCTCCTGGCAGTGCAAGAAACAAACAAATATATCTGTATCAACAGCTGAAGCAAAATACATAGCTGCTTCTGTATGTTGTTCTCAAGTGCTTTGGATTCAAAACAAAATGCTTGATTATGGCTTTAATTTTCGTAAAACACCCATACACATTGATAACAATGCTGCCATGTTTATTACTGGCATCCAGTTCAACATTCAAAAACAAAATATATAGATATCATATTTCACTTTCTGAGAGATTGTTCAGAAAAGGGTCTGATAAAGTTGATCAAAGTACATACAGACAATCAATTGGCTGACCTTTTTACCAAACCATTTGATTCAACAAGATTTGAACTTCTGGTTCGGTCACTTAGTATGATCACTATGAACCAAACAAGTAATGTTTTGAAAAAATATTAAATCATATAATCTTGGTTTTTTCAAAGTCCAGGTTTAAATCAAACAAATCTCTTTCAAAGTCAAGATATCATACAAACATTCATGTTATTGAATTAACAAACATTTTGACATCACACATAACCATTCATGAGAAATGTTAGTACACTAGATTATTTGTTCACTAGAGTCCTTTTCACTAATAAAGACTGACAATACTTTATTTGATATGTGGATAGGCTCAGAATGGAACACCTAATATCACATACAACAGTGAAGAACTAAATGCTCATGGTTGTGTGGTAAACAACATATCTTGGTTTATGGTAAGGATTGGTCTATCCAATATGGATTACTAGTAAGTAACTGCAATACACCAAGTGAAATAGGTTATAAATTGCTCAATCACATAAGTGTCTCCTCTGTTATGATTATCATAGACCTGGAGTACAACATGGCATTCTTTGTTGTGCTAAGCACAGACCTGAATGACCTACATCAATGATCCAAAAAGATTCCCAAGGAGGAACACATCCATTAAGGATGAACAATCAAAAGAATCCCAAAGAGGATCACCTTCCAAAGTGAAGTTCAAAAGAATCCCAATGTGGATAACACAAAAGGATCAAATTAAGCATTTATACTCCTAAGTAACTAGGTCATAAGTATTGAAAGTGCTTGCTAGTATATCTTGAGGAGGATTAATTTTAATATACAATCAGATGTGGGGTACATACAACGCATACAAATAAACCCAAAATATGATAATCACTTATTGTTTTATTAATCATTAATACCATGCATGAGTTTAAGTGGATCCAAATATCTGCAATCAATATTGTATTAGTCTATGTCTATTCTCAAACTATATCAAATAACTCTATGAGGATTTGAGACTAGTATGATCTCATGTTATGTGCAATGATTCATGTTAAAACATGAAGAGAAAAACAAATTCTTAGTTAGATGAAGTATTATCTTGCTAAATTCTTATCACAAAAGCAATCAAATTGGACTTTGATAAATTTCCATTCAATCACATTTCAAATTTTTGTCAAATTTATAATGGTTTTTATAAACATGCAAAAATTTAAGGGAAGAAATTGAACATGGAAATATCAATGTCAGCAGAACAAGTGCATTATCATACATGTTAAATTTTAAAAATAATGAGTTTTAAAGTTTTAAAATAAAGCCAAGTCAAGCAACAAGCATCCAAACATAGCAGTTTGACACACATACATATGCACAATATTGCTTGTAAGTGATATTTCAAACATCCATATATTGAACATGTTAAAATTTTTATATTTTAACAAATATTTTTGGCTTCAGAAGAAAACTTTATTAAAATTATGCTCCGGAAGAAAATCAAACGTCCTTCGGAAGAAATGTAAACTATTGAAACAAATAAAATAATTTTCAAGCATACACAGCGGACACATAAACATTCATCCGTTGTAGCTACAGTATCCTTGAAAAATGCCAAAAGGATAAACAAACAAATCCACAACAGATGATGTTGTTAAGGTATCCGTTGTGAACACAATACCAATTCACAACACATGAACAAATGTTCATCCGGTGTGAAAGTCATTTGAATAAACAAGTGTATACAGCGTATGAACAAATGTTCATTTGCTATGTAAGATAAAATAACATAAAATTGTTTCAAGGGTCCACAGCGCATGAATAAATGTTCATCTGCTGTGAACAATCAAACAAATTTTATAAGTGTCCATAGCGCATGAACAAATGTTCATCCGCTGTGAACAACTAAACAGTTCAAAAGTCCACAGCGCATGAATAAATCTTCATATGTTGTGAAAAACAAGCATTCAAAGAATTCACAGCGCATGACTAAATGCTCATCCGCTGTATAATCAGAATTAGTCAAAGGGGTTCACAACGTACATTTTTAAAGTTATACAGTGGACGCACTGTTCACACAGCGCATGTGTAACTCACAGTGGACACTTAAAATTAAATTTTAGGTCTACTGTTTACACAGCGGATACACACACTCTATACATAGCGGACACACAGTTTTTCCTATGTATATATAGTTCCACACTTGTGATTTTTCGTTCATCACAAGTGAGAGAGACATCAAAATTTCAAACCATTTAAACAGTGCATAAACCCTTAAACCCCTGATCATCCAAAACAAATTCTATTTGATTTTTCAACTATTTGACAATCAAATAGGTATACTAACATGATTCTAAGCATCAAACATACATTAAAACATCTAGGTCTGAGATTCTGATTCGAACATTGTTCAACCTAAGTCGAACATTGAATCAAAATCAAACATGGATCTTCTGATGTTTTAAACAAAATCAAACACTGAATAAGTGTTAATAAGACTTATTCGAATGCATTAGAACTATTTTTTTGATGTAATTTGATTAAGTGTTCATTAGGTTCATGAACAGTCATGATGTTCATGTCAAAATCATACAAACATTAGTGTTTGATCTTAGAAAATGTTGAAAATTTCTTGAAATATGTTATAGCTTTGTAAACATGTTCAAAAGGATGTAACAAACATGAAAATCCAGTTGATTTGGCATGGCATTTAACACACAAGCATTAATTGCAATTTCAATAAATATGCATTTAATGGTAAAAGTTTGACTCTAAAAAGTCAAACTGATTCTCATGAACAAATTGGTATAAGATAAGTTAAATGTATAAATTAAACAAAACATATTGTTGGTGATTAAACAAACATGATGTAATGCAATTTGGATAAAATCAAAATGAAACAAACAAGTTTTTCATGATCAAAATTGATTAATGTTGACTGTTGAAAAGGTCAAACTGATTCATGTGTAAACATGTCAAATAGCATACACCAAATCAAACACAAGTGTTTAAACATACATTTCAACAACTCATAACAAGCATAGCAATCTAATAAACACTTGATTAATATTTCATCATCATACATTATTAGCATAACAGATACTAACATAAATCTCTTTATTGCAGATCTGGCAAACCTAGTGTTTATAAGAGATCACAATATTTGTGCATTTCAGACCCTGATTCACCAAAGACTTCAAATTATAGAAATATCATTCAGGCCATAAGACAAACTAGGCTGGTTCATGCTATGACAACCAGGCCTGAGATCTATGAAGATCATATACTCCAATTTTGGACTCATGCTCATCTAGAGCAGATGAATGGCCAGCAAGTGATAGTATCTTCTCTTTACAACCATCATATTACTATCACAAAAGAGATTACAAGGAGGGTTTTACAATTAGTTGGTGATGATTCTCAAGGTCCAGTTGAATTTGATGAAAACTATGTGCTACATGTTTTCAGACAAATTAGTTACACTGGTACCATTGATGAGAAGCAAATAAAAAGGTCATATATGTGTGCACAATTAAGATTTTTAATGCACACATATCAAAAGACAATGACAAACAAAAAGACTGGATGGCATGTTACTTCTTTAAGAAGTTCTTCAGCTATAGCAAGCATCATAGCAAGAAGACCATTCAACTTTGCTGCACAAGTGATGAATGGAATGATATACAACCTGACTGAAGTAAGGAAAAATTTTAACATGTATCCAAGGTTCATTCAGATGATTATAGATGATTTGCTTCTAGATATTCAAAGAGAAGGAGCTATCTTTCAGCCTGTTCATTTCAATGAACATGTCTTCACCAGGATCAAATCCAGCTTGTACCAAGGAGCTAAGGTGCCTGTACCAGCACACATGATAGATCATCACATACATATTCCAGACATCTTTATGAGGATTCCAGGACAAGATGATCCTCAGATGATGTTCCAACATGCTATTCAGCAAGATCCAAACATCCAACAAGCCCCTATTATGCAAGAAAAGCAAGCTGCACCTGAACCTGCACCCATTATACATGATCCTATTGGATCTGAACCCTAACCATTCATGAAGCTCAAGAACAGGTTATTGAAGAATTGCAACAGATGGAACAATGCCAATTTGAGCATCCTTTACCTTCACCACCACACAGCCCAACTCAATCAGATCAACAGACTTTGTCTTCTCTTTTGAGAGACATTGATTCTTCATTTCAAGAACATACCAGTCAGCAAAAAGTAGGCACATCTTCTTAATATGAGCCTATTCAAGAAGAACATTAGTGCTCATGTTGAACAAATGAGAATTGAATAGCAAGAAAGTGAAATTCCTACTGAGGAAGAAATTGAATACTCAAAGGTGATTTTATTCATTGAGTATAACAAACTGATTGAAAAGTCAAATAACAGAGCTAGAAAGCTTAAGGACAAGCTGAAAAGTAAAGATGAAGAAATAGAGAAGCTCAAATCAGAATCAAACAGCTCAAAAGTTGATTGTTCAATTTCTAGAACAACTCAAAAAAGCAAAAGAAGAGCTAAAAGTGAAAGATCAAGATTTAAGTAGTGCAAGATTGCATATTGCATACTTAACAGAATAAACAGACTCAAAGGATTTGATGATTGATGAACTTAAAAGCATAATTTCTTCTCAAAATGAAGAAATTGAAAGATTAAATAGAAAATTGGAGTATACAAACACTCTACTAAATGAGGAAGAAAATTCAGAAGGTCAAGAGCAAGACCAGAGTGATGAGTTTGAAGAACAAATTATCACTCAAGCTGAAGAAACAATTACCAAAGAGTCTGAAAAAGCAATCATTATTTATGAGGAACCTTATTCAATGAATCAGCTCTTTGAAGAATCAAATCCATTTGAAAGCATGTACTATTCTTCAATCTTAAGACAACACTTTCATACTCCTGACGCACAAACAATGGAAACAAGCATTGTCCCTGTGAACCCATTGTCAGACAAACAAAAGGAGTGAATCAAACAATTTGCTAAAACTTTAAAAGATCCATCCAAGGATCAATCATCATCATCATCTGAGCCTCCTGTTAAAACTTATGAAAGAAAGAGAAAGAGGTTGTATGTAGCCTCTTCGCTCGAAGGAAAACAACTAGAGGTTGAATAAGAAAAACCTACATCTCCTCCTCTCAAGTTTCTGAAAGTTAAATCTGAGCCAGTTGAGGTAGATGACCAACAACAAACAACTAAAGCATCTACACTTGAGGAAGGGGAGATAGATCAAAGCCTCGATCAACGACATGATTCTATTATTATTCTTAGTGATTCAGATGATGAAGAAGAGGACAGAGATGAAGATGAAGTGATTTAAAACATTCAAGAGATTTCCACAGATGATCCTTAAACTTTGATGGGGATTGAATTGACTACAAGAGGGTTTCCTTATGACTCATTTGTACATCTTAACCTATCTAAGGTTAAAGACTTGCTCAAAGACTTTCAAGAAGTCATGAAAAATGAAAAAGAGCAAACATACAAGATATATAAGGAAATTAAGGATAAGCAAGAACTTGAAAAGAATTTACCGAAAGACCCTCAAATAGAGAATATTACCTACTCCCAGGTTAAAAGCTGGTTGAGTCATACAAGAATACCATACAGGTCATATGCAAGGAGATCTTTATCTCAAATGAAAGAAATGGCCAAAGAAATATACAAGAACATGCTAGCAAATGCTCTTAAGCCACAGATATTCAGACCTCATCCTGCATCTTCTCTATCCACTTATCATCAAGCTCCACCTGAACTTCATGCTATTAAGCAGACCAGACAACTCGTGCCTCATAGGCTATGGCCTGCAGGCAATAAAGTAAGGGAGATGATAAATGAGAAAACAAACTTTGTCAAGCTCTATGACAAAATTACTCTTACAGCAGATGCCAATGAAAGAAGGATTATGGCATGGAAATATGATGAAATCTAGGATGCAGTATTGATCAAGAGAGTATCTGGACTTGTCCAGTACTTACCATACATATCTCAATTGGGATCAGTAAGTTATGAAGATAGATTGGACCTAATGCAATTGAGAATGGTCAATCACACAAACAATCCCAGAGGAGGTAATTTTTATCATATTTTAAGAGCGTACATGAACAGACAACATCATGAATGAAAGCCAAAGCTGACAGAGAAGATAAGTTGCATATTGAAAAACTTAGAAGATAGCAAAAGTCAGCAAGCAAACAAAAACAAATCAGTGAACAATCATCTTCTCAGATTGATTCTGATATCTTGGAAACGGTAGCTTACCCTCTAAGGCAATCAGACTTAAAATTGATTATGAAGAAAATTGATGGCAATCAATACCAACATCCAATTACAAGATGGTACTATGATGAGACCCACTTTGAAGTGGTGTTAGAGAGAAAACTTGAAGGCAAAGTAGCAGCTGATATAAGGCTCTTTGATCCAGTAGAGATAAAGCTACTTCATCCATCTTATGTCTTATTCTTGAAAACCAGGACATTCCTAGCAATAGAGGATGTGCTGTGCAAGGGTGATTATTGCTATTTCATACACATGCTAAGGATTTTAGGCACTGAGTATGTAAATGCTGCTCTCAAACACAGATTAGAAAGAAAGCAGCAACCTTTAACACACATAGAAGGAATAACAGGAATGAGAATCTCAAAGACAATAATCTTGAGATTTTGAAAGGCAATCATGTTGTAACCACTTTAGTTAGCAACATTGATATGCAAAGTCTAGACAAATCCACTTTGGAGTAGCTTGTTCATCTAACAATAAAAGCAAATATGATGATCAAAAGGCTGTTGTTGACTATATTGTAGAACACATAGTCAACTGCAGAAATGATTTAATGATCATTCCTTTGTCTGAGCAAGTCATGGAAGCTCAACAAGATCAAGCAACAGAAAAGGATGTGCAAGAGTCTCTGAAAGCATCTAAATAAATTCAGAAGAATGCAGAAGAAGCTGCGCCTTCTCACTCATAAGAGGTTTTTAATATTCAAACAGACAAAACATACAATCAAACAAGTCTAACCAAACAAAAAAGTATGACAAATAATGTCAAAGCAAACATTCAAGTAGATCTGATTACATCTATGTAATTAGCAAAACATACATACAATCATACATTCATACATGTAATTAGAAAAACATACATGTTATCATACAATCAGTTATAAAATCAGAACATACAGTTAATCATACAATCATACATAACATACAAACATGCAATCAAACATTAAAAGTTAAACACATAGCCATTATAGTCAGTAATATCAAACACCAACACACACAGTGTTATTAACAAACAAAATATTAACAAACAAACTCAAAGTGATTGCAGCATCATCCTTAGGGGAGTATTCTTGGACTCAACAAGTGCATAAAGGATAATGCTTGCCATAATCAAACATATTGTGTTTTAACAATCATCAACTAACACATTAGCATCATTAACATTCATAACATACACTAATTATTGTTTAAATTTCTTTTTCAGGATTGTAGATAAAAGAAATTTTGACAAGTGTCTACAGCGGATGAGGTGCTGCCCATAGCGGATGAACAAGATGGTGAAACGGATGAAGAATAAGTCTAAGTGTCCACAGCGGATGAAGACATCCCACAGCGGATGATCAACATACACAGTGGATGCCAAGTCCACAGCTGATGAACAGTCCATAGCATATGTTCATCCACAACGGATGAACATTTCACAGCGGACAACATTCAAACAACAAGTGTTCACAGCAGACAGTATCCAAGACATGGCGGATAAGTTATCTTTCTCCACAGCGGACAACTTATCATCCACAGCGGACAGCTAATCATCCACAGCGGACAGCTTGTAGACTTAGGATATTTTATGTAATTTTCATTTACATAAGGGTATTTTTGTAAATGTATATAGCTATTTGTATAGGCTATAAATAGCATAATACCCTAAGCCTTTGTAAACTTTTGAACAATCAACACTAACAAGCCGTTATTATCAATCATTCATTAGCAATAACTAGCAATCATACACACACAATCACTAACACACACTGATATCATAAGCATTCATCATGGGTTTCTACACCATGATTAATGTTTGTTGAACATTGATATAACAAACTGTTGTTATGTTATTTAAGAGATTAGAAAAAGGTCCTTGGGGAAATCAATCATCATCAACAATAAGTATCATCCTGTTACTTGTTGTTGTTGGTTCATATTTTGATTTCATCACTCTTTCAGCATGGCTAGAAGAGGGATACTATAGATGGAACTCTCTTTATTAAAGGAACAGGAAATGACATGATGTCGGTTCAAGTATATGTAGATGACATTATCTTAGGGTCAACTAATCTAAAGCTCTGTAAAGACTTTGAGAAGCTGATGAAGAAAAGATTTGAAATGAGTGCCATTAGGGAACTCAATTTCTTTCTAGGAATTCAAGTGAAGCAAGTTGAAAATGGCATCTTCATAAGTCAGTCAAAGTGTGTACAGGACATACTTACAATATTCAACACGACTGAATGTAAGGTTGCAAAGACACCCATAGCCAGAAACCACTCCCTTGGACCTGATCTTTAGGGGGAGTGTGTAGATGAATATCTTTATAGGGCTATGATTAGGTATCTCATATATCTTACAGCCAGTAGGCCTGATATCATATTTGCTACATGCATATGTGCAAGATATCAAGCCAACCCTAAGATTTCACACCTGGTTGTTGTCAAAAGAATTCTTAGATATCTCAATGGTGCCCCTAAACTAGACTTTTGGTATCTAAAGAATTCTTACTTTTATCTGTATGCCTATACAGATAGTGACTATGGTGGCTGCAACATTACTGTAAAGTCCACATCAACTGCTGAAGCTGAATACATTGTCGCTGCAAGTTGTTGTGCTCATGTACTTTGGATTCAGAATCAGATGCTGGATTATGGATACAACTTCAAAGAGACTCCTATCCACATAGACAACAATAGTGCTATCTCTATTACAGAGAATCCTATGCAGCACTCAAGGACAAAGCACATCAACATCATGTATCATCTAATTAGAGATAATCATGAAAAGGGATTGATAAAACTAATCAAGGTTAACACAAATGAATAATATGCTAATTTGTTCACAAAGGCTAATGAACAAAGATTTAAATATCTTATATCAGCTGTTGGATGATTAACCTTGAATAGATTTTCTTAAAACTTAATTTATATTATTTTTAAAAGGAATTGTGTGTCCTATATTGTCTAATCTATCACCACATAAGCCCAGCTTATCTTGGGAGAAAATCTTTTTCAAATGATATTCCTTAGTATTTCGAAAAATTGCCAAGTGTATTTTCTTTCGGAAGACATTAACATTGCCTTCGGAAGAATTTTAAGTCTTCAAATCACATAACTACTCAAAAGAAATTTACCTTCGGAAGAAATGCTTAAATTTCTTCCAAAGCTAAAATATGCTTCTCAGTACTTATATGCATTTGAAGAACAAATTTCTACCAAACGTAATTATGTCTCAGAAGATTTATTCCCTTGAAGAATAAAACTTTCAACTTTTAATATCTTCCGAAACTAAATGCTCTTCGAAAGAGAAAATATTTCAAGTAATTTTTCTTCCGAAGCCATTTTTCACTAAGCTTAGGAATATCTTCCGAAGTCAAAATTTGGCTTCGGAAGTTTTTCATAAAACTTTCAAAGACAAATTACCTTTGGAAGAGTTTCAACTTCCAAGAAAACTACCTTTTTGGGCATTTCTCAGAGGTGGGACTGACATTTGGACTTCAGATTTTATCCTTTTGCATTAACTTTGTCTCAAGTTCATTTCATATAAATATACCTAATGGTTCCTCCCTCTTTCATTATCTTCTTCATCTGCAAATTTTTCTAAACCTAATTTCCCACTCACCGCCTTTGTTCTTACCTTCCTTTACCTCAAAGCTACCATAAATGGCCAACCTTGACCGTTAAAACCAACAAGTTTTTTCCATGTAACTTCACAGGAAACACAATCAGGTTGCTCTATTAAACTCTAAGAAAGATCCAAGTTTCTCAGAGATTTGTCGCTTTCTTTCTCTGTCTTACTATTTCACCTCCCTCACCATTGATCCTCCACTCTATGAGGATCAACTTTTGGACTTTTAGAGGACCTGCCAAGAGGTCACCATGGATGGGGAGAAGGCATTGTCTGCCACAGTGCAGGGGAGGACAGTCTTCATTACTCCAGCCTCCATCAACTCTCATATAGCTAGATAATGTAGAAGGTGAATTCTCCTTCCCTAAATCTGTTGTAAACCACTCCTTTGAGCAGATGGGATATGAAGGTGACTTCTCAGTCAGAAACTTCAAGAAAGGAAAGGTTTCTCCTTAATGGAAGTACCTTCTCCATGTCATTATCCACAGCTTGTCTAACAAGCATGGAGGTTAGGACCAAATTCTAAAAGACCTCTCTTTTATAGTCCATGGGATGGTTCATTGGGTCAATTTCTGGTATTCATAATTTGTGTGTAATAATTTGCTTGCAAACTTGGACTCATTAAAATATTATATGTTCCCTAGATATGTCCAGCACATTCTCAATTGTAACTGGGCTCATAGTTGAGGGGAACAGGTAATGTTCTAAAATTGGGACAGATGAAGCCTAGAATCTTCAAGACTATGAGAAAGCCAACTGTTGGTTTCTCAAGGGTAGAAACTGCCTTGGTCCTAAAAATGTTAGAGCTCATTGCTTAAGGTGACAACCTAGCAGCACCAGCTAGTGTTGGACCCACACCTTCCACTTCAAAACAACCCACACAGCCACAAATAACCATCACCTACCAAAGAAAATCCAAACAAACCCCTACACAAGTTATTCAACTTATCCAGGCTCCCATATCACCACCCATATAGGAGGAAGTGGACACTGGAGGTCCTACTTCTCCTGAGGAGCAAACCACTCCCATCTCACAAATGATCAGTCATGTGGTTCCTCATGCTCAGACTGAAGAGCTCATTACCTAAGAAGCCTTAAGCCTTCACTCAAAGTCTCAACACTCTAGTGAACAACCTTTAGGGGAAAGTTACCATCCCTAGCCTCTAGATCTAAACCAGCCAATTCCTAACCTAGGCTTCTATGATGATGAGGATATGGCACTCAATGAGTATCATGAATCTCTCTTCTCTTTCCCTGCTCAAAGAGAGATGAGTACTCCTATGTCACCCATATCTAGCCCATATCATCCACCCCTAACTGAGGTGGATCTTCCTTAACCTGTTTAGGAGATCCATATGGAAGAGGCTCTCACTTCTACCAAGTGATTACATCATTAAGACCTCAACCATGTCAACCCAGCCTATTGACACATCAACTGAAGTTATCAGTGGGCAGGGGAAATCAATCAGCCAAGAACAACAAGCTGGTGATGAGGACAAAGACTTAGGTCCAATTCTCTCATCCGCTAGTGATTCTTCTACTGAAGATGAGGGGAATATCAGACTCAAGGTGCAAAAACTGACCAAAACATGCACCTATTTAGTCTCCAAGGTCAGTCACTTGGAATCTCATATGACTACCTTCCAAAGAAGGGTCAATGATCAGCAACTTGAGATTTCTAATCTCAAGGCACAACTAGCTATGAGACCCTTCAGGAGGAGATAACCAGGAACATAAGAACCTGAAGATATGATAGACTTAACCTCCAGCTCACCTATGCAAGTGGGTGATGCTACCAAAAAGTGGGAGGAAGTTGTCATAATCACAGAACCTGGGAGTCCTTCTCAGAGTATGGACATTAAGGAATCACCAACCTCACTTGCAATTGTCCACACTCAGCAACCTCCTCAAGTTCAGACTGATGTGGACTCTTATACAAAGTTTGTTTGAGGAGCGAATACCAAGGGCATTGTCAACCCCACCATATGGAGCTATAAATAAAATTCTAGGGTGGAGGTATGATGCTGATAGAAGAGCCCTAGTACTGTATAGATTTCAAGGATAGTAAGAGGTCTTCAACTTTCAGACCTTGAACTTCTATGACAGTATTTCTCTAGTCAATATGCCACTATCCAACCTAACTCAACATAGGCAAGCTAACATATTGGCTGAGAGAATTTAAGAAAGGATTATTGAAAAGTTAAGGTATAGAAGAAGGCAACTGCAAACAGGCAATGTCATTGGTCAACTGGATGTTGTGGTGGAACCCAATATTAGCTTCAAAGGGGAAACCTTAACTGAAGTCCCAGTGATAGAACCTGTGAGCATTTTCATAGAAACAGCTACTTCAATATCATTTACCCTCAGTAAGACACCAATTGGTGAAGGTGCTTCACAACCTCTCTCTGGCCGGAGCTTGACTACTGAACCAAGGAATTAAAGCCAAAGCTCACTTCACCCTGAGTCACCAAGGCCTGTAAGTGATAAAGGGAAGAGAAAAACGACCTCTGAATAGATTAAGGAGGAAGAAAGAGAGAGGAAGTTAAAGCTAAGGGGAGAGAGTTCAACTATTTCCTTAGGCTTCATGGAAGCTACAACTAGGACACCCCTCAGGCCAAGCACTCAAGATGATAAGTTGAGGGCTACCAGAGTGAATTACTTGGGAACCAGGTACTATAACATTGATAAACTCATCTCTCTTCCCTTAGAAGAGCTAAATGAACTGGTAGAATTAGAGCCGATAAAGGAGAAAAAGGAGGCAGAGGATGCAGAATTGCTCCTCAAGGTTAAAGAAGAAAGATGGAAAAAAAGGTTGTACAAACATGCTCAACTCTCTCTTTAGTTCATGAAAGCCCTGGGAGAGAGGTTGTGGCAATTGAACAACCTCAGGTAGACAAGGAGGCTGATAGACAAAACATGATCAACTACCTGACTACTACAGGCCTCTATCAGGCATCTGCACTTCTTCCCCTCTCATATGAATACATTGAATTTGAGTATCTTAAGCAGCTAGAACAACATTTCATCAATGAACAAAAGGCTGCTAAGAGAAAGATGAGGGAAGAAGTTGTAAAGTAAAGAGTCATCATCAAAAAGAGTCAAAAGAAGTCTTCTGACAAACAGGGGATGATAAGCTTCTTGAAGCTATATGGATTCTTCCAAAGGAGGCTTGGTCCAATCTCTCTATCCACTATAGATAAGCACATTAGAGTGATCAAGTAGAAGATTAAAAAGGGAGAGCTTATGGACTTTGCATTCTCCACCAACCCAAGCTCCTCCTGAGGTAGAGGTTAAGGTTGGACCAACACAGACAACATAACCTGGACCTTCAGCTGCATCTCAGCCAACCTCGTCTTCTATTCCACAGCAGTGTTCTACTTCTTCTCCTTCTGAACCTGTGAGGGAAGAGGACCTAACTGAGAGAGGCACAACAGAACAACCTGGTAGTCAAGACCAGCCCTCTTAGCTAAACACTCTAACGAGGAAGAAAAGGATGGTTCTAAAGAGAGTATATAAGAAGACAAAGGCATCTACATTCAAACCTCAGGATGAGTCAGAGCATCCTGAGGAAGTGCAACAAGAGGCTGCTCAACCAACTCCTACTCAAGCATAACCTCTTACAGTAGGAAGACCCATCTTGTCTTGGACCTTTGCTACTAATCCAGACAGATGGTATGTCATCAGAATCAAGGTGGTCAAGATGTTTGCTTCTGGAAAGACATACTTGATCTACCTCTGCATGATCTCCAGGACATGAGAAGGTACTATGAGAGTCTAAAGGATCCTAACCAAATGATGAAGAAGGAAATGGTCTTGATCCTAATAATGACTGTCAATTGATGAACAACCTTCTCTTTTTGGTAGCATCAGCCTAGGGGGAGTTTGTAAGGTTTAATATAAAGGATGATGCAATCAAAGTAACCAAAAAGCTTCCTGTATGCATGCACTTAGTACAAGATAAAAGTTGCTTCAGAAGTTTTTACACTATACTCAGGAAATACTCTAAGTGTAAAATGTTCCAAAGCCAAAGATCAAATCTTCCAAAACCAAAAGATAAAATCTTCTATAGCTTCAAAGACAAAATCTTCCGAATCCAAATGAAGTGAAAACTGATTTCTTCCGAAGATAGAGGAGAACATGTTTTTCTCGGATGTACTTTTGCATAAAGTTGACCCACTTTCATGCTTTTGCAACTGTACATTGAGGTCTTGAGTCTATAATTTTTTACTTTATGTACTTTTATCCTTTTTGTAATATATTAGGATGTGAGCTAGGGCATGTAATAGTCACTAGTCAAAAGGCAATCTGCCTTTTGACTTTATATTGATTTTGTTGTTTTTCAATGTTCCAATTGGTTTTCCAAGTATAGTCGGTTATAGGATGTAGTATAAATTATCTCAGGGTCTATTTAACTTATGCATTGTAACTCTTGTAAAAGAACTTGAGATTAATATACAACATTCTTGAAAACCATATATATATTGTTTTTAAGTTCTTTCTCATTGTTACTTATGTTCTTTGCATCTTTTTCTTAAATCTGGTTCTCTATTTAAATTATTTAGTGTTCTAACACTCTCCTCATTGTGAGACTGATTGTATTGACCATCCATTAATCGATCCTGTAGAAACTTATTCTATCAAAAGGAAAATAGCTTTAGAAGACAAGCCCAAGAATAAACAAAGGAACAAAATGAATCCTTTGAAACCTTCCGAGAACAAGACTGCTTCGGAAGAAAAGGTGGTGACAACTTCTTCCGAGAAGAAAGAAGCCCCGGAAGCAAGTCATGCTGCTCAAACCTCTTCAGGCTCATCTACACTGATCAACCATAGGATGTAATGGAAGATTAGAAAAGATGCTATAGCCTAAACCTCTTCTTCACAAACTATAGTTGAACCCCCATGCATACATTTTGATTTAATTATGTCATCTTCATTGGAAGAGCCCAAGACCAACAAGGCTTGGGTTTCCAATAGTAACTAATATTTTCACCTTATATGCAAGGACATCCATATGATACGAATTAAAATGTATGGATTGCGGATAGTGGACGCTCTAGACACATGATAGGGAACGTATCTCTCCTATAATAATTTGAACATTTTAATGGAGGTCCTGTTTAGTTTGGAGGTGAAGCCGGAGGATACATTTATGGTAGATGTAGTGTATCCAGTGGTAAGTTAAAGATTGACAAAGTAAACTTTGTCAAATAGCTTGAACATAATCTCTTTAGTGTTTCTCAATTCTATGATCAAAAGCGTAAAATACTTTTCACAGAACATGAGAGCATTATCCTCAAACCTGGGATGACAATTCCTTAGAAATTGGTGCTTCTTAGATCTCCCAGGATAGGGGATATGTACAAGCTAGATATGAACAATACTTCCCCGTTGGATGAAGTCTCATGCTTTCTTTCTAAAGCTAACGGTGATGAGTCAACTCTTTGGCATTACAGAATGTGCCATGTTAATTTCAAAGCCATGAACAAACTGGTTAAAAATAACTTGGTACATGGTGTGCCTAAAAATGAATTTTTCTGTAAAGATAACTATGTTGCTTGTCTAAAAGGGAAGCAACATAAGGTATCTCACAAATCCAAAGTGGTTAACTCCATCACCACCCCACTACATTTATTACACATGGATCTATTTGGTCCTACAAGTATAATGAGCATTGGAAGGAAATCATAATACTTTGTGATAGTTAATGATTTTACAATATTTACATGGGTATTCTTTTTTATTCTTAAAATTGAAAATCAAATTGATCATAAGATCAAAATAATTAGAATGATAAAGGGACTGATTTTAAGAATCAAGTTCTTGACTCATTCTGTAACTCAAACGGGATTTCCAGACAATATAGTGCTCCTAGGACTCCTCAACAAAATAGTGCTGCTGAGAGGAGGAACAGGACACTTATTGATGCTACAAGAACTATGTTAGCTGATTGAAAGCTGCCTCTAACTTTCTGGGCAGAGGTAGTCAGCACTGTACATTATGTGAAGAACATGGTTCTTATTGTTAAGCACCATGGAAAAACCCATTATGAGCTATGGAGCAAGAGGCCATAGTTCATTGGCTTTCTTAGTTCCTTTGACAGCAGTTGTACCTGTTAGGATCTCAGCCTCTAGTTTGATCAATTAGATTGTGTTCGCAGCGGATTTAGTATGAATATTAGCAATTAAAGCAAGAACATAAAGAATATTGCATGCAAACCAAAAGTAGATGTAAAGAGAATAATTCTGCCTTGAAGGAATATTATTCGTTTATTTCATGTTTCGGCGTGGAATACATTCAGGTCACTGCCCTTTTATAGGCAAATGACCCATACCGTTGTCAGATTCCACTGACATTAAACAATTATTTAACTAACTACTGATAGAACACAACTACTGAAGATGTCACAACAGCTGACATCTTCTTACAAAATTTCCTAAGTGTTCTACCTATTACAAGTACTGAAAAAGGAAACTACTGAAAAGCTACAACGACTGAAGAACAAACTCTTCAGTCGTTTACAACTACTGAACTATAACAGCTGAAGAACAAACTCTTCAGCTGTTGTACAAACTACTGAAATGAAAAATATGAAACTACTGAAAGGAAAATAAACCATCACAACAATTGAAGAAGACTTCTTCAGCTGTTGTGACAAACTCTGAAACTTCAGCACTTTGGTCTTCAGACTTTGTTCTTCAGATGATTCATCAGCTGATGACTTCAGTAGTTGTCATCAGCTGATGTCTTCAGTCGTTGTCTTCAGACTTTGTGCATCAGCAGTTGTTCATCAGTTCTTCAGTTCTTCAGACTTTGATCTTCAGCACTTGTCTTCAGTACTTGAAGTCTTCAGTACTTGTGTTTATCAGTACTTTAGACTTCAGTACTTGTCTTCAGTACTTTGGGATCTTCAGCTGTTGTACTTCAGTTCTTTTGAACTTCAGCTATTGATTCTTCAGACTTTGTCAGAACAACTGATGGGAGTCTTCAGCTGTTATTGTGATGTCATGTGGGACTTAGAGGTTTTCCTGATCTTGGCTTATTGGTTCTTTTGGTCCAACAAACTCCCCCTGAACCAATGCAGCCAAAACCTCTAATTATTTGTTGTCCCACTTATTGTTGGCATAAAGATTGGTCTATTTCCTTTTGGATCAGATCAAAAGTTGACCCTGATAAGCACTGGCCTGGGAGAAGGTTTCTAGTATTTGTTTGGCTAAGTATGGATGGGAGCTCTGTTTTGGGGAATTGGACACAGAGCTGTTATCCCATCCATGAAACCTACCTCCCATGTACTAGCCTGTAGGATTCTCTGGTGTAGGCTCGGACAAAGATCATTTGTTCTTCTTTGGTCATGCCTTCATCCCCACCATCAAATAATCCTTCACGGCCGTACAGCTCTGAGACAAACTTGACCTGTTTGCCATTCTTGAGCTCAACTGTTGTGATTTGCCTATAAGCAAATTCATCTGGATGTCTGCCTTCTAGCAACAAGTTGAGCTCATCTTTGTGGAAGTTCTCAAGCTTCTTATAAACTAAGCCTTTCCTCACCATCCTGTTCTCCAACATCATTTCAGGAGGTTGCTTAGATTTATAAGCTTTCTTGAACTCATCCACAATTTCCCAGGGTGTTACTACAAGAGCCACTGTGATTACTTCATCTACAATCCTCTTCATCTGGCTCTTGTACCTCACAGGAATATCTTTCTTTGTGATCCTGTGAGCCACCCTAGGATCAAGCCAAGTCCTCACTCTCTCTTTGTTATATTGGAAGTTTTGTTTGAGAGTGAAGAGTCTCAGAGCTTCTTTCTTCATATTCATGATAGAGGTAGAGGCAGCATATGCTTGGTCAATTGACTTAAGCATTTCAGCATCATGAAGCTGCTGTTATGCCTCTTCCTCTATCTCTACCCTCACAGTATCCATCTGTGAGGTGGGAGTAATGGTTTGAGGTTTGGCTTTTGGTAGAGGGATGACTGCTGAAAGGGGCAGTCTATCCTCCTCACTTCTTCTTCTTCTTGCAGCCTCAACACCCTTCTCTTCTTCTTCAAGGGTGGATCATTGGCTGCGGGTTTTGATGGTGAAAGGGTTGGTTTAGTGGGTTGTGGTTGGGTTGTTGGTGTGGGAATGTTGGCAGGCACTGCTAGTAACCTAGAGATAAGGGCTGGTTTGGTCTGTTTTACTAGCAGTGTCCTGTTCCCAGCACCGGCTTCAGAGAGGGCCTCAGTGACCAGTCCCTTAGTGAAATCACCAGCCGAACAGATCTTGGTGGTTATTGCCAAGAGTCTGTCCCTGGTCCATGCCTTGACATCAAGGACTGGTCTGCCCAGGTACTTCGAAGTGAACCTACTCATAGCCTCAAGTTTCTTTCTTTCCTCTTGGCTATGAGTAGTCCATCGGTACTCAATCTCTCTTCTCTCCATATTCCTGATCTCTTGATCTAGCAAGGCAGTGTCCTTGTCAAAGCCTTGCCTGAACAGCTATTCAATGACAGAATCCATTGAACGGCTATGCTCAGCATTAGCCTCTTTGACAAGGGCTGCTAGCTCAGGATCAGCACTCTCCCTCACCTCTCCTCTCTTCTCTCCTTTCTTTTGATAAGTGACACTGAAATCCTTTTGGATTCCAGTCACTTCTTTTTCAGCTCTCTCCTCCTTCTCCCTCCCCTTCCCCTTAGTCTCCTGAACCTTCTCCCTCTCAATCACCTCCTTTCTACCTACTTCTAACTCCTCCTCTCCCCTCTTCCTCTTAACTTGCACTGAGTTCTCCCCCTTTTTGGGTGCATTGGTTGGGGTTTGACTCTCAGCAAGTGCTTTAGCAACAGCAACCTCCACCAGAGGTTGGATATGTGTGGGAAGCCTCTCATCAATGGTTTTCATCACAATTTCTGCGATAATGGGTGTGATGAGAGGCAGGGATTTCTGAAGGATAGCATCTAGCTGCTCAGGGGGGTTCTGGCCCTGAGAGCTAGTGCCAGAAGCAGGGGCTGGTGGCTGAGTTTGTAGGAGTGGCTCAGTGTATGTGAGACCTTCGGGTGAAGGTGCCATCTGTGGGTTGGTGGTGGCAGATGGACTTCTATCTTGAGTCATTTGAGCAAGCAGCTCTTTGAGTCTGCTTATCTCATCCTCTAAGATAGTGTTGTGAGCAACTACATCATAGAAGAGGCTCAGGTCATCATCAGTATGAACTGAATCACCTGACCTCCTGACAATGTCAGGATGTACATGCTCTGAGTGTGGCTCAGTAATAGCATGTGCCCCTTGTTCATGGTACTGGGGACTTCCAGCCTCCGGATTGGATCCATCATCGGCAGTTGCCTCTAGTGAGGTCTTATTGCTTGTACCAGCTTCACCCTGCTTATGTGCTGATGCAGGGGAAGTGGAAGCCTCACCAGAATGTCCTATCTCCCTAGCCACACTGGGAGATTGGACATGTGATTCTCTGTGTTGGGGGCTCCCACCAGCACTTGTATCCACCCTCTCTTCGATTGGAGTCTCCCAGTTGTAATAGGTTTCTGGGGAGAGGGTGGAGTGCTCAGGTGGGTCAACACTTTGGCAATCATTAGGGTTGGACTTTGTGGGGCGGCTTCTGTGGGAGATGGGCTAGAAGCAGAGTGCACATGGGGAGGAGTGTGCATTTCAATGGCAGTCTCCTCAAGTGAGAAAGACCCCAGATGTGTAGGTGCCCCAGTTGTGGTTGCATCAGGCTCCTGTTGAGAGGAAACCTGTGCGGTTGTGGTGGGTGGAGTCATGGTAGCTGCTGGGTGAATCAAACCAGCAGCCACATCCTGCCTTTATGTTGCAGGGGCATCCTCAGGGGACTCATTTCCCTGAGTAGCCTTTTTGGGCTTCTTGGCTTTTGGCTTGGTGGGGACTTTGGATTTGGAGGTGGAGGCTGTGGGTTCCTGCTGCGTGGGTTTTCGCAGCCGGCCAGCCTGTTTGAGTGTGTGGTCGGTGTTGTGCCTGGAGTATACCTCGGCTAGAACAGCCATGGCAGGGACTCCAGTGCCAACAAGTCCCTCAGCTTGAAGCTGGCTTTGGATGATGGCCATTATAAACCGAGGATACAAGATCCAACGGTTAGAAATGGGTTTTGTGGCCATATCCCTGAGTTCCTAAAATATAATATCAGTAAAGTTTAGGGGTTGTTTCTCAAGGATAGAATACAATACCTGTTGCCACCTTGTTGACATCTGGTCCCATGAAGAAGTTTTGGGAGCCAGACATACATTCACCATGTGGAAGATCAGTCCTTGGGGATCTGGGAAGTGTTTCTTCAACAAGGTGGTGGCAGAGAGGTCGCCCTGATAGTCGTTGGCAGTGAAGCATAGATCGATGGCGCCTTTGGGGTAAGAGGTTGGGTAGGTGGCATCCTCCAGCTTTAGGGTTTCTCGAAGAGTAGCTGGAGTAATAACCACTGGGTGGTTATTGACGGAGGACCGGAGAGAGACCTCGCCATCATTCTCTCCGGTTTGGACGATGATGTTCGTCCAGAACTCCGATAGGGAGTCGGTGTATATGGTGGGTTGAGAAGGAATGCCATCTGGTATGGTGAGTCGGTCATTAGATCGACGGCATTGTGAAACTTGGCCCAGAATGGCGGTCTGGTGAGATGAGCGACACAGTTGTGTCGAGGTTTGAGTTGCATGGCTGCCATTAATGGTGTATGGGAATTTCAGAGGTTTTTGAAAAAGTTAGGTCAAGTGAGAATGAAAAGCTCTGAAGGTTGGGTATTTATAGGGTATGGCAAAGGCTGAAAGAAAACTACTGAAGGTTTGGTGTTAGTTATAAGTTGTTGAAACTACTGATGACGTGGTTTTAACCTTCAGTGGTTGTAACATCTGAGGACTTGGTGTTAGTCTTCAGTAGTTGAAACTACTGAAGCCTTGGTTTTGTCCTGCAGATGTTGTAAACGGCTGAAGACTTGTTGTCAGTCTTCAGTAGTTATAAACTACTGAAGACCTAGTTTCCATCTTCAGACGTTGTAACAACTGAAGACTTGGTGTTAGCCTTCAGTAGTTGTGAACTACTGACATCAGTAGTTGTGAACTACTGAAGACATGGTATTGCTTCAGTTGTTGTAAACAACTGAGGACGTGGTGTTAGTCATCAGTAGTTGTGAAACTACTGAAGACATGGTTTTGTCCTTCAGTTGTTTGGGTATGAAACAGCAGCTGTTGGCATCAGCTGAAGAGTAAAATTACTCATCAGCTGTTTCTGTCAAATCAGTTGTTTCATGCTGGCCTCCACATTTACTCATCAGCTCCTTGGCTGACTTTCAGATGTTTCATTGACCCTTCAGCTCTTGTGAATATTTATGCCTTCAGCTCTTGTGAACAGATGTTCACAAGTGCTGATACTCGAGCTGGTGAACAAAATTTGTTCTTCAGTACTTGTGTAAGATTACACATCAGTACTTGTGAACAAAATTTGTTCTTCAGTACTTATTTGTTTGAAAATAATACATCAGTAGTTGTAATCCACTTCACTACATCAGTTGTTTTCAACAAATAATGTATATCAGTACTTTGAAGCATTTTAGTCTTTAGTAGTTGTGAAAATGCTGAAGACTAAATTACTCATCAGTACTTATATTTGACCTTTGCATACTAATGCTCATCAGTACTTGTGAACTGAGAGCATCAGTATTGGTCAAATTATTCTAGCTGCAGCATACCAAGCCTTAGTACCAAGTTTTGAAATGTGGCACTATCTAAAGGCTTAGTAAATATATCTGCAAGCTCATCAGCACTAGGCACAAACTTTGGATCAATCAGACCTTTTTCATAGTAATCCCTAATAAAATGATGTCTGATCTCTATATGTTTAGTCCTAGAGTGCTGGACTGGATTTTTGACAATGCAAAGAGCTGAAGCACTATCCATTAATAATGGAGTCTTAGTCTCTGTAATGCCATAATCCAAGAGTTGGTTCTGAAGCCAGAGTATCTGAGATGTACAACTTGCAGCAGCAATGTACTCAGCTTCAGCAGTGGATGTAGCAATTGATGTTTGTTTCTTACTCTGCCAAGAAACTAAACAATTACCTAGGAATTGGCAACCACCAGAAGTGGATTTTCTGGTGACTTTGCATCCTGCATAGTCACTATCAGAGAAAGCAACTAATTTGCAAGAATGCCCAGTTGAATACCAAAGACCTAGTGATTGGGTACCTTGCAGATATCTAAAGATCCTTTTAACTGCAATCAAATGGGATTCTTTAGGTGCAGCCTGAAATCTAGCACAAACACATATTGCAAACATGATGTCTGGTCTAGAAGCTGTAAGGTACATCAAGGACCCAATCATACATCTGTAAAGGGTTTCATCAACCGCTTTGCCTTTCTGATCTACATCTAGTTGTGTGATGCTGCTCATGGGAGTAGAACAGGGCTTACAGGTTTGTAAATCAAACTTGTTTAACAACTCTTTGGTGTATTTGGACTGATGGATGAAAATTCCATCATCCCTTTGTTTGATTTGCAAACCTAGAAAGAACTGTAATTCCCCCATAGCACTCATTTCAAACTTTTGCTTCATGAGCATTGTAAATTCATCACACAACTTTAGATCAGAGGATGCAAAGGTGATGTCATCTACATAAATTTGAACAAGGAGCTTATGTTGTCCCACAGTCTTGATGAATAAGGTTTTATCAATGGTGCCTCTAGTGAACTTATTCTCTAAAAGAAAAGTTGAGAGTGTCTCATACCAAGCTCTAGGAGCTTGCTTCAGCCCATAAAGAGCCTTATCAAGCTTGTACACCCAATCAGGATGTTTGTTGTCCTCAAAGCCTGGTGGTTGACACACATAAACTTCTTCTTTTATTTTTCCATATAAGAAGGCACTTTTGACATCCATTTGATAAACCTTAAGACTGTGAAAGGCAGCATAAGCTAAGAACAGTCTGATTGCTTCCAGTCTTGCCACAGGAGCAAAGGTCTCATCATAATCGATGCCTTCCTCTTGTGCAAATCCTTGGACAACCAGCCTGGCCTTGTTCTTGACAATTTGGCCCTTATCATCTGTTTTGTTCCTGAATACCCATTTGGTGCCTATTGCACACTTCCCTTGGGGTAAAGGAACAAGCTCCCACACTTGCTGTTTCTTGAACTGAAGAAGCTCAAGCTGCATTGCTTCAACCCATCCGTTGTCTCTTAAAGCAACATGATAGTTCTTTGGCTCTTGCTGACTGATGAAGAGAGCATAGAAGCAGAAATTGGACAATTGATTCCTGGTTGAAACTCCAGCATTGATATCACCAATGATTTGAGATGTGGGGTGATTCTTCAGCTCTTGATAGACTATAATGTCAGTGCAAGTGTTTGTAGGACTTTCAGCAGCAACAAATGGTGATGGAGATTCTTGAAACCATGTAGGAGATGGCAGCTCAAATAAAGTAGAGCTTGCAGAAATCTCATCAGCATTTGTTGTGGATGGGGCTGCTGAAGCTACAGGAGCATCAGGTTTAGTGAACTCAGGCAGGTTGTCACTAAACCTGAAGAGGTGAGTACTGACTACATCATCATCAGTACCACCAGGTGGACAACTGTTGACAGGCTCAACAGCTGGAGGTTGATAAGGAACATATTGCAGTATGTCCAGATCAAACAGCTCCACAGGGTTTTGTGGAATCTTGTCCTTTGGAGATTCATTGAACTTAACATGCAGAGTTTCTTCAACCACTTTTGTCCTACAGTTGAAGACTCTGTATGCCTTGCAAGTTGATGAATAACCAACAAAATACCCTGCATCCACCTTACTAGCAAATTTCTGGAGTGGGTTGCTAGTGTTGAGAATAAAACATGGACACCCAAAGGCTCTAAAGAATGAAATTAGAGGAGCCAAATGATGAAGAATTTCATAAGGAGTCTTCATCAACCTCTTATTCACTAAAGTTCTATTTTGTACATAGCAAGCTGTATTGACAGCTTCAGCCCAAAAGGTCAGTGGCAATCCTGAGTCAGCCAGCATTGACCTTGCAGCTTCAATGAGAGTCCTGTTCTTTCTCTCCACCACTCCATTCTGCTCAGGAGTTCTAGGAATACTAAACTGCCTCTTAATTCTCTTGGACAGGTAGAAGTCATCAAGTGTGTGGTTTCTAAATTCTGTTCCATTGTCACTCCTCACACACTTGACCTGTAGGGAATACTGCTTTTCTACAAATAACACAAAGTTCATGATAGTCTTGGCTGCTTCATCCTTAGAGTGCAAGAAGAAAGTCCATACATACCTGGAATAATCATCCACAATTACCAGGCAGTATTTCTTCTTTGCCATGCTCATCACTCTGACAGGACCAAAGAGATCCATGTGCAGGAGCTGCAAGCAGGCAGTGGACTTTGGTTCTTCTATTGAAGGGAATGAAACTTTGTGTTGTTTTCCATTTAAGCAAGCAGTGCAGTTTTCTTCACACTTGAACTCCTTCAAAGGCAATCCTCTTACTAAGCCATGGCTTATCAGCTGATTCATGTTCTTGAAATTAACATGCCCCAGCCTTCTATGCCATAGAGTAGACTCTTGAGGAGATGCCTTGGAGAATAGGCAAGGATGGCCTTTTAGATCTATCTTTTTGGAAAGATCTAAGGCATACACTCTTCCTGTCCTGTTGGCCTTCAGGAGAGTATATTCATCCAACACCTTATCAATCAAATTTAGAACTTTGGATGACAGAATCCGACAATTCTTGCTTGTGAAAAGGGCAATATGGCCTTTATCACACATTTGACTGACACTCAAGAGGTTGTACTTGAGATTCTCCACATGGTTAACATCATCAAACCTTATTTCCCCATTGGAAACAAAGCCTTTTCCGATGATGTAACCCTTAGCATCATTGCCAAAGGAGACAAAATCCCTTCTTTCCTTGAGAGTAGTCATTAAGAAGGGAGCTGCTTCCTGTCATGTGCATAGATCCTCCACTGTCTACATACCAGATGCTTCTTTGGCATGTTGAAGAACCCTGCAAACATAACCACATGTTAGTTAGTTTTAAAGACCCAAACCTGTTTGGTTTTGGGTCTGTTCTCAACTATAGGTGCAGCACTAACAGGTGTGTTATGTGTAACAGCCTGAGGTGAAGAAGATGGTATAGAAGAGGAACCCTTTGGCTTGGACTTCCTTTTCTGTGGTTTCAACACAGGAGCATCTAAATGGTTGACTCTTCCCATTAGATGCTGAACCATCATCACCAGTTGTGTCTGACTTTGTGATAAAGCTTTTAGCTCTTCAGACACACTGGAGTTTGCTGATGATGGATTCCTATGTTGTACCATCCTTTTCTGAGCAACCTCAGCTGTTGCCTGAGTATTCCCTACTTTCTTTTTAGATTTAGCTTTAGGCTTAGGGATTTCAGGCTTTGATGTTGCTAGTACAAACTTGGTTTCAAACTCATTTTTCATTTTCTTTATTTGCTCTTTAATTTCCTCCAGTTGTTTGAGTTTGGAACCCCTTTTGTACCAATAATCATCGGTAAGATGATTGAACAAGCCACATATCTCGCATGGCTTCTTCTTCATCTTGTGTTGACCATCAACCAAAGAAGATGAAACTGCTGAAGACTTGTTCTTCAGCTGTTTGTTATCAGTACTAGCAGTTTTCTTCCCTTTAGTACCTGCTTTCCTGACCTCTTCTTTAGTTGTCTTCAAACCTTTTCTACTGTCAGTTTTCTTCTCTTCAGTGCTGTCAGTAGTTGAGGTTTGAACTTCAAGTGTTATCCCTTGCTCTCTAGTACTTTCAGTACTTCTAGAGACAACACCTGAGTTGATCAACTTTTTGATCATGTGACAGTCAGTATTTGAACCATCAGCTCTTGTAGCATCTGCTGATTAGTTGCTGACTTCTATCTCTGATGATGCTGAATCAGAAGATAGTAGGTCACATGATGAGAAGGATTGGTTATTGCTTTCTCTATCAGATTCAACTTCTGCTCTTAAAGTGAAATCTGTTGGAGGAGCAGTGTGATTATAACCAATCCCAAACTTCACATTGGAAGCTGATTACTTCTTAAGAAGCATTTCAAAACCCTTGCATGATTGCACCCATCGATCACACTCTACTTGGGTGTTTGCAAGAGTTTCCTTGAGGTCTCTGTACTTCTCTAGAAGTACATCTTCCCTAGCTTTACCATCTTTGATTTGGCATTTAAGCTTGTAAATCTCATCATTTTTCTCTTTTAGTACAACCTCAAAATCAGCTTTTCTTTTGGAAATAGTGTGCTCTAGCTCAAGATTTTTATCTATTAAAGCTACATTTGCTTCTCTAATAGAAGCAAATGCTGCTATGCATGATTCAAAACAAAGCTTGGCTTTGGCCTCAGATGATACCTGTGATGAGGCATTTGATGATGACCCCTCAGCAAACTCAAGGGCCATCAGAGCAAGATTTCCAAAAGGACTATCATCACCATGTTGACCAGCACCTTGGAGTAGTTGTTCCTGGCCAGATAGATCATCTAGTAGACTACTCCAGTCAACAACTCCTGGGGTGAAGAAGCTGTGTTGTTGAGGTTGTGTTTGATGATGAGATGGGGAAGATTGAGGCTCAGGAAGAGCCTGTGGTGGTTGAGCCGAAGGTGCTTGAGTTTGACTGGACTGAGGCATGTAGTAGCAGGGATAAGAGTATGGCATATACCCCTGAGGCACAAAATAAGCAGGTGATGCCTGTGCTTGTGATGGATGACCAGAACTGGAGGAAGGTTGCCCTCTGTGTTGTGAGCTATTGCTTGGAAAAGTCACAAAGGGTGCAGAGGAGTTAGATCCAGATGATCTACACTCTCTAGCAAAGTGTCCAAGCCTTTGGCACTTGTGACACCTCAACTTGCTCTTGTCAAAACCAACTTTGGTCTTGCCAGAGAGACCAGAGAATTTCCTACCAGTTCTTTTGTAGAACTTTTGAGATCTGATATTGATCATTGCCATTTGGCTCAAAATATCCATCCTTCGGATCATCATCTGGAATGCCCTTCAAATCATCCATCAAAAAGCACCAGTTATCACTGCTGCCTCCTGAACTACTACCTACACCAACAAAATCTTGTTCAGAGTTGGTAGAGAAATCAATATGCTCATCATAAGAAGTCTCTGATGAAGCATATTCAGACTCCTGACTTATCAAGGCAGCATTTCCTTGAACAAAGTCATCAGCGAGCTTGCCAGAGGTGGACAGTTTCCTCTTTTGCTCTATCTCTCTCTCAAATGTGAGCAGTTTCGCATGAAGTTGGGTGAGAGATAGAGTTTCCAGATTTGCACTGGAGCGTAGGACAATGGTATAAGTGTCCCATCTCTCAGGCAGTGATCTGAGGAACCTGTTGTTCATCTGGCTGTTGGAGTACTCTTGTTTGACCATCTTCAGTTCAGAGATCAAACAAGAGAACCGCTCAAACTGCTAGGTCAGAGTCTCACCCTTTCGATATGAGAATGTTTCATATTGTTGGGCGAGGATTTCCCTATTGTTTGCTAAGACCGAATCAGTTCCTCCAAATTGTTCTTTTAGAGCAACCCATAGGTCATGAGCAGTTTCATACATGCAAGAGCCCTGAGTAAATCTCATTTGGAATAGCCATGGCTAAAATTCCATGGGCTCTAGCATCAATCTCGAACAGCTTTAGATCTTTGTCCGAATATTGTTCAGGTTTCTTTGGAACCTGTTCATTAGATTCAGGGACGCTCACCATAGGCTTGTATGGTCCATGCACCACTGACTTCCAACAACCAGCACTGTTGACAGACAAGTGGTGAAGCATACGTCTTTGCCATATGTTGTACTCATTCCTCACAAGCATCGGTGGCTTGGTTGAGGAACCAGTATTGTGAGGATCGTTTGTTAGTGTAGTCATCTCAGTTATTAGTCAAACTCAAGTTTAAACGAAACAAATATAGCTCAAAACCACCAGAGAACCTCAAGTTTTTGGCCAGAAACAGCAGAATCTCTCTCTCTACAGCTAATTCTTGCAAATTGCTAATTCGATCAAACTTAGAGATCAAAAGAGCAGTTTCAAATGATCAATGGTGAAATCGATCAATGATTAACACGCTCTGATACCATTTGTTAGGATCTCAGCCTCTAGTTTGATCAATTAGATTGTGTTCGCAGCGGATTTAGCATGAATATTAGCAATTAAAGCAAGAACATAAAGAATATTGCATGCAAACCAAAAGTAGATGTAGAGAGAATAATTCTGCCTTGAAGGAATAATATTTGTTTATTTCATGTTTCGGCGTGGAATACATTCAGGTCACTACCCTTTTATAGGCAAATGACCCATACCGTTGTCAGATTCCACTGACATTAAACAATTATTTAACTAACTACTGATAGAACACAACTACTAAAGATGTCACAACAGCTGACATCTTCTTACAAAATTTCCTAAGTGTTCTACCTATTACAAGTACTGAAAAAGGAAACTACTGAAAAGCTACAACGACTGAAGAACAAACTCTTCAGTCGTTTACAACTACTGAACTATAACAGCTGAAGAACAAACTCTTCAGCTGTTGTACAAACTACTGAAATGAAAAATATAAAACTACTGAAAGGAAAATAAACCATCACAACAACTGAAGAAGACTTCTTCAGCTGTTGTGACAAACTCTGAAACTTCAGCACTTTGGTCTTCAGACTTTGTTCTTCAGATGATTCATCAGCTGATGACTTCAGTAGTTGTCATCAGCTGATGTCTTCAGTCGTTGTCTTCAGACTTTGTGCATCAGCAGTTGTTCATCAGTTCTTCAGACTTTGATCTTCATCACTTGTCTTCAGTACTTGAAGTCTTCAGTACTTGTGTTTATCAGTACTTTAGACTTCAGTACTTGTCTTCAGTACTTTGGGATCTTCAGCTGTTGTACTTCAGTTCTTTTGAACTTCAGCTGTTGATTCTTCAGACTTTGTCAGAACAGCTGATGGGAGTCTTCAGCTGTTGTTGTGATGTCATGTGGGACTTAGAGGTTTTCCGGATCTTGGCTCATTGGTTCTTTTGGTCCAACAGTACCATACTTAACATAAAAGACAATTTAGAAAAATTTGCTGAAAAGTCAGATGATGCTATCGTTGTTGGATATTCCTCAAACTCTATTGCTTATAGAGTATATAATATCAAAAATCAAAAATTTGAGGAATCATCGAACATTTTTGTAAGTGAGCACACTCCGTGTGTTAAGGGAAATGGTCGTGACTATATCTTTGACTTAAAGTTGTTTCCACACTATTCTAAACCATCTTATGAGAATGTTTCAGCTGGAAGAAGAACTTAAAGTGACTCCTATGACAATCAACTGTTTGAGTTATCCAGACCTATTTCAATTTCTCTAAGAGGTTATGAAGATCAAGCTCCCACTACTGGAAGTTCATGAAAACTTGAACATCTCAGGAAACAATGGAGATTTAACAAGTTGTCAGCCAACTAAGCCTCAAAACTCATCAGCTGACAACTCTAGCGTTTAACACCAAGCTGATAAAGGCAGTGATCGGGAGGAACAGGAAACTATTGATGCTGCTTCACAGTAGAATACCACTGATGTTGTCACACATTCATTCAATCAGTCCTTATTGAATGAGTGTGAGACATCAGGTAGTAATGGTGTTCAAAATCCTGAGCAAAACTTCTCCAACTTGGATCTATCTATGCAAATAGATGTGGTTCCTGGGCTCAGGATACACAACACTCATCCAGCTAAGAACACTATTAGGGATGTCTTAGAAGGTGTGAGAACAAGAAGACAAACTCACAATAGGAATGACTACTTGTACTCATGATTTCTCTCTCAAATGGAACCTAAGATGGTGGAAGATGCCCTGAAGGACAACAATTGGATCGAAGCAATGCAAGAGGATTTGCTTCAATTCAAGAGGCAAAAGGTATGGAACTTGTATCCATTGCCACCTGGCCAAGTCCCCATTGGTACTAAGTGGGTGTTCAGAAATAAAGTAGGCGATAGAGGTTTGATCATCAAGAATAAAGCAAGACTTGTGGTTCAAGGATATACATAAGAGGAAAGTATAGATTACACTCATATCTTTGCACCTGTTGCAGGACTTGAGGTAGTGTGAATCTTCCTTGCTTTTACAGCATCCAAGAACATCACAGTCCATCAACTTGATGTCAAATGTGCATTTCTATATTGGGATATCAATAGAGAAGTCTATGTGTGCGAGCCACCTAGGTTTGAAAACCCACAACACCCCAACTATGTGTACAAACTGGATAAAACTCATTATGGTTTACACCAGGCACCTAGGCTGTGGTATGAGACACTGTCTTAGTTTCTCCTGAAGAATGGCTAAACCAGAGGCACTATAGACAAGACATTGTTCATAAAGAAGTCTGGGAAGGACATGTTGCTTGTATAAGTCTATATTGATGACATTATATTTGGTTCCTTAAATGACCAAATGTGCAAAGACTTTGAAAGCATCATGAGAAAGAAGTTTGAGATGAGTTCCATGGGAAAGACGGATTTCTTCCTTGGAATTCAAGTGAAGCAGATAGAATAAGGGTTCTTCATCATTCAATCTAAGTATGTCAAGAACATCTAAGAAATATTTTAAATGAATTATTATAAGCCAGCCAAGACACCTATAACCAGAAATCACAATCTTTGTCCTGATTCCGAGGGGGAGGATACTGATCAGCATCAGTACAGGGCAATTATTGGATCTCTAATGTATCTCATGGCAAGTAGATCTGATATCATGTTTGCAACTTGCATCTATGCAAGATATCAGACTGCTCCTAAGGTGTCTCATCTAATTACTGTCAAGAGAAATCTTAGATACCTTAAAGGAGCTCCTAAACTGGGTCTTTGGTATCCTAGGAATAAGGATTTCAATCTCTATAGTTATACTGACAGTGATTATGGTGGTTGTAACATCATCAAAAAATCCACATCAGGAGGATGTTAATTTCTTGGTGAAAGGATCATCTCCTAGCAATGCAAGAAGCAATCATGTGTATCTACATCAACTGCTGAAGCTCAATACATTGTTGTTGCAAGCTGTTGTGCTCAACTGCTATGGATTCAAAATCAGATATTACACTATGGTTTTAACTTCATGGAGACTCCTATCCACATAGACAATAAGAATGCCATTTCTATCATAGAAAATCCAGTCAAGCACTCCAAAACAAATCATATTGACATCAGGTATTATTTCATTTGAGATATTAATGAGAAAAACTTAATCAAACTAGTCAAAGTTGATTCAAATGAACAATATGCTGACTTGTTCATCAAATCCTTTGATCAATAAAGATTTAAGTATTTAATTATAGTTATTAAGATGATTAACATTGACTAGTCAATCTTTTTTGAAAATCTTTTGAAAATATGTCTTGTATATATTGTCCTTATACAATCTAAGCCCTGTTACAAAAGGATTTTCATCAAAATTTCTAAGTATGAATTCTTCCGAACAGAAATTTATCCTCGGAAGAGATCTTTATGTATCTTCCAAAGGCAAATTCCTCTGCACAAGTATTCTCTTCCGAAGAGTTTTTAGTCTGGGAAGAAATTTGATCATAGATAAAATCCAATTCCAAAGCTTACTAACTTCTCTTCTTAGAAGAGCACTTTACTCTCGAAAGCAAAATTTGTCTTTGAGACATACTTTGTCTTCAGAAGTAAAAGTGGCTTCAGAAGATAATACTGAGAAACACAAGTGTTTTCTCTCTGAAGCAATTTTACTCTCGAAAGATAGTCTTTACTGTGTAATAGAAATCTTTAGGCCCCACCCTGTAAAAAGTAAGATTTTATTGATGATTGTCAGAATATTTTAAATGGTTTATCTTACAGCCCCTGTCAAATCAGAACCTAAACTGTGCTTTCACCTTACCGGCTTAGCTTTTTGCCCACTATTTAAATACTTCCAACTCTCTTTCTTTACTTTCTTTACCACTATAAAAGCCCTAAATTTCAATTATCTTCTCCATTCACTCTTAATTTCTTCAATCCAACAGTACCTTCAGAATAATGGCTTTGAATCCCCAACACAACCAAGTTGCCATCCTTGATTCTTTAAGAGATGCCGATTTTTCCCCCCATCATCCAATTTCTGTCACAATCCTCATACTTCACTGCCATTACTATTAACCCCACCATCTAGTCAAACCATATGGCTGAATTCTGGGCCAATGGTCGGAGCAAGATACTCAATGATGAAAGAGCCATCAGATCAAGGATCTGCGGACAGGAGCTCATCATTAGTGAAATGTAAGGCCCCGCTCACCGGGCACCTTACTGTTGGTTCTTCATCGCACATATAACGTACATAATGTATATAATCATAAAATACGCAGCGGAAATGATAAATTATATACATTCTCATTCATTCATAAAAGTCATTACATCATTGACTCGATTACAAAATGCAGCTTTCTCTACTTTGTTTCTCCTCATAGGATCATACAGCGACCTCTAGAGGAGATATTAAGTTCAAAAACATAAAAATTTTATTTTTATACTAAAGAATATTCCTTAGGTAATTCCGTACATCGGAACCCTGACGGAATATTCTTGACACTCTCATGCAACATATTTCGTTGCATGTGCTACGCGCACGCTTCCAATGCGTGGCGAACTTATCAAAATCTAAAGGAGATTTCTTGAGTAATCTCGTTTATTCAGATCCTCAAGAAATCTCATAATGACATGCAACGTGATGTGTTGCGAATATTATGGACCCGCAACCCATGACGTTGCAGCATTATCAACTGGAGAATGCCATCCCAAAAGAGCTGAGTAGTCGCCTCGTGCCATCCTCAGCAACACTACCTGCGAACTGGAAAACACATAAAAGTCAGCGTTGCTGAGTGAGTCCTAGTTTTATAATAAAACATACTTTCATTCTCATTCTCATTAACTGCTCTTTCATACATGTGTTCACACATCATACGTACACGTAGATAATATTATTATTATCTCATCATTCATTACTTACTTTCATTCGTGTACACTTCATCATTCTCATTTACTTTCATACATACATACTTTACATACCTTCGTACGTACTTTACTTTCATTCATACATTCATTACTTACGTTCGAACATTCATTACATTCATTCATACTTTCATTACTTTCGTTCGAACGTTCATTACATTCGGTGACATGTACAATACCCCACTTTCATCATACATACTACTGGTGCTGGACCTGTGGTGGTTAGCCACGAACGTTGTGCACAAAGCTGATCCAGTCACCTGGGGTAGATACATGCACCACTCATCTTTTCACTTTACTTCTAACATACGTTAGCCGAGTCTGTTGCAGTTCGCGACTGCTCACCTCAGTGACAATCTTATGATTGCCTGCTAACCGAGTCTCTTGCAACACGAAGTTGCTCACCTCATTATCAATCTCAATGATTGACCCGATGTACATCCTTCGGGGTAGCTAACCCGTACACCGTTGAGCTAACACCTGCCAGGGGTGTGCACCTCCTTCATTTGCTTGTAAGCCTTTCTTACTTTCTTTCATTAATGCATGCATTCATTCATCATGTTCCTTCTTTCATTATCTTTCACTTTACGTTTTTTTATACATTCATTTCTTTCGTTCATTCATTCACGTAAAGTTATTAAAGATAAGACACATATACATAAGGAACATACATACTTACATATCATCAGTATTCACCATCTATCATGGCAACATCATACTAACATACATACATCATACATACACTTCTACATTCCCTCACATCAGCCCTGTCCGGGCGACTGAACTACCACCAGTCGCATGTCCTCCATGCGACTGGGTCATGCGATTGGGCTACTCATGCGAATGGGTACTCAAACGTGCGATTGAACTTCCTTCCGTACGACTAGACACTCTGCGACTGGGTTATATGCGACTAACTCTTAACCGTGCGATTGAACTACTCTGCGATTGAGCTTATGCGACCGAAACCCTCTGTCGCATCACCTATCGTGCGATTGAGACTCAATCGGGCGTCTGAGTCTCAGTCGGGCGATTGGACATCAACTATTACTCATTCGGCCGAATGGCCCTTCAGTCGCATAACCCTAACTGGGCAGCGACTGGAGTTCTTCATGAACAGCAGTCGCGAAACCCCCGTCCCCCACAGTCACCATAAACCCATTTTCAGCCCAATTCAACCCTCCCAAGCCTTAGGGATTCCTACTAGGACCTCATACAAGCATATACTAGTCCTAATTCATACCATAAACACATTACTCAAGATTTACCCAAATGGGTCAAACTTTCACTATTTCAAAACTAGGGTTTTAATGTGTTTCCAGCCCCAAAATCGTTAGAAAACATGTAAATGAGGGGCCCTAGAACTCACATTGTCAGGTAGGAGTTGATGAGCTTCGAATTAGCTTGCTTCTCGACAATCGGGCAGCACCTTCCCCTCTTTCTTTCTCTTCTCGGTCTCTTTCTGCTCTCTTCCCGACTGAAAATGGGAGGAGAGTGGAGCTGCTCCCTTTTTATACCCACTTCTCAGTCACATCTGGTCCAGGGGCGACTGGACCTTCAGTCGCATGAACACTATGCGATTGGACCCCAATCGCACATGTTCCATACGGCTCATACTCCATTCGGGCGGTTGAACTCCAATCATGCGGTTGAGCTTCAATCGGCCGAATAGCCATGCGGTTGACCTCCAGTCGCATAAATCACAGGCGACTGAGGCTCAGTCGCATAGCCTACCAAAAGTCAGACTTCCGGGTGTTACAAGTCCACCCCCCTTATTTTAGGTTTCGTCCCCGAAACCTGTTACTCTTCGAACAATCGTGGGTAATGCTGCCTCATTTCTTCTTCTGATTCCCACGTCGACTCGGATCCCTTCCTGTGCCGCCACTGTACACGCACAAGGGGAACCACTTTATTTCTCAACCTCTTCTCTTTGCGGTCTATGATCGCCATTGGTTGCTCTACGTAATTGAGCTTTTCGTCTACCTCGATATCATCCAGTGGAACGACCATGTCTTCGTCCGCCAAACACTTCCTCAGATGAGACACGTGGAAAGTCGGGTGGATTCCACTTAGTTCATCTGGCAAATCTAACCTATAGGCCACTTCTCCTACTCGAGCAACGATTCGGAAAGGGCCTATATATCGCGGACTCAACTTACCCCGCTTCCGGAATCGAATGATCCCTTTCCAAGGTGAGACCTTCAACATAACACGATCTCCCACCTGGAACTCAATCGGTCTGCGTCGTTTGTCGGCATATGATTTCTGTCGGTCTTTGGCCGCTTTCATATACGCTTTAATTCTTTCAAGCTTTTCAGTCGTAGCCTCTACCACTTCGACGCTTCCCAATTCTTTCTGACCAATTTCACCCCAACAGACGGGTGTCCTGCATCTTCTACCGTATAGCATCTCATAGGGTGGCATGCCGATACTGGCATGATAACTGTTGTTGTACGAGAACTCAGCTAACGGTAGATGGTCATCCCAACTTCCCCCGAAGTCAATAACACATGCTCGGAGCATGTCCTCTAAAGTCTGAATGGTCCTTTCTGACTGACCATCAGTTTGAGGATGATAAGCCGTGCTAATATGCAACCTCGTCCCCATAGCATCGTGGAATTTCTTCCAGAATTTGGATGTAAACCGTGTGTCGCGATCAGATACAATCGACACCGGTACACCATGACGAGTCACAACCTCTTTGATGAAAAGATCAGCTAACTTCTCGGACGAATATGTCTCCCGCATCGGTAAGAAGTGAGCACTCTTCGTCAATCGATCCACAATCACCCAGATCGTATCATACCCTTTCGGGGTACGTGGCAGCTTTGTGATAAAATCCATGGTGATGTGCTCCCACTTCCATTCCGATATGTCCAACGGCTGAATCTTTCCATACGGCTTCTGGTGCTCTGCCTTTACTTGCAAACACGTGAGGCATTTGCTCACATACTCCACCACATCACGTTTCATACCCGGCCACCAGTAATCTTTCTTCATATCTTGGTACATTTTGGTAGCACCGGGATGAATGGAGTATCGAGACTTATGAGCTTCATCCAAAATCTTCATTCGTAGATCCCCAAGACGAGGAATCCACATACGCCCAAACCGAGTTCTAACACCCGTTGCGTTTTCTCCCAACTCCGCGACCACACCTCTCATTCGTTCAGAGTTAAGATGTTCGTCTTTCAAAGCCTCATCTTGGAACTCTTTGACCTGTTTCATTACGTCGGAGGTCATAATTAGCTGGTACGCCTTCACTCGAATTGGCTCGGGCCTCTCCTTTCGGCTAAGGGCATCCGCCACCACGTTGGCTTTGCCCGGATGGTAATGGATCTCACAATCATAGTCTTTTATAAGCTCCAACCATCGCCGTTGCCTCATATTCAGATCTCTTTGCTCGAAGAAGTACTTCAAGCTTTTGTGGTCCGTAAAGATGGTGCACTTCGTCCCGTACAAATAGTGCCGCCAAATCTTCAACGCGAAAACCACAGCTGCTAGCTCCAAGTCATGAGTAGGGTAATTAACCTCATGAACTTTCAACTGTCGGGATGCATAGGCTATCACTTTTCCTCTCTGAATTAGTACACACCCCAACCCCGAGTAGGAGGCATCAGAGTAAACCACCAAATCTTCACTCCCTTCGGGTAACGCCAACACTGGAGCTTGGGTCAATTTCGTCTTCAGTTCTTCAAACGCCTTCTCTTGAGCTTGACTCCACACAAATTTCACATTCTTCCGGGTCAACTTTGTCAGTGGAAAGGCAATTTTGGAAAAGTCTTGGATGAACCTTCGGTAGTAACCCGCCAAACCCAAGAAACTACGGATCTCGGACAGCGTCTTCGGAGACTTCCATTGCATCACTGCTTCCACTTTCGCCGGATCGACCATAATCCCATCCGGATTTACCACGTGACCCAAGAATTGAACTTCACGCAACCAAAATGCGCACTTGGAGAATTTTGCATACAATTTCTCCCTTCTCAACGTCTCCAGAACTTCGCGAATGTGACCGGCATGTTCAGTCTCACTCCTTGAATAAATCAAGATGTCATCAATAAATACAATCACTGATTTATCCAACATCGGCCGGCACACCCTATTCATCAGGTCCATAAAAGCAGCTGGCGCGTTGGTCAGACCAAATGACATAACGAGGAACTCATAATGACCGTAGCGCGTACGAAAAGCTGTTTTAGGGATATCCTGCTCCTTCACCTTCAGTTGATGGTAGCCTGATCGAAGATCTATACGTGAAAACCAACTAGCACCCTGAAGTTGATCAAACAAGTCGTCGATCCTCGGCAAGGGGTATCTGTTCTTTACTGTCAGCTTATTCAACTCGCGGTAGTCGATGCACATCCTCATACTACCGTCCTTTTTCTTTACAAACAGGACCGGAGCACCCCAAGGTGAGATACTCGGTCGAATAAACCCCTTATCCAACATCTCTTGTAACTGCTCCATCAACTCTTTCATCTCTGTCGGGGCCAATCGGTATGGTGCTTTGGCAACAGGTTGGGCGCCTGGTACTAAATCAATCTGGAACTCGATCTCTCTGTCAGGTGGCAATCCCGATAAGTCTTCCGGGAACACGTCTGGGAACTCACACACAACCGGAACATCAGACAGTTGTGGTGCTGGCTTCTCTACATCTTTCACATAACATAAATAGGCGTTACATCCACGCCTCATACATTTCCCCGCCACTGCCATTGAGATCACCTTCGGAATCGTAGTAACCCGATCCCCATAAACTGTCACTGGACTACCGTCAGGCACTGTCAAACTGATCATCTTCTTGCGACACACAATGTTCGCCTCGAAATCTGCCAACCAGTCCATTCCAAGCACCAAATCGAAACCACCTAACGTCATTGCAAAGGGTTTAACTGGGAATTTATGACCCTCCAGTTCTACATCGCAACCCTCAATTACCTCTGAAATCCTGGTGGTTTTACCTATAGCAGTCTCTACATCAAGCGGTACATCCACACGTCTACTACTAACGGGCAATTTGGCACAAAAAGCAGCAGAAATAAAACTCCTACTGGCACCCGAATCAAATAATACAGAGGCTAAAGTTTGGTTCACCAGAAACGTACCGGACACTACATCAGGGTCCGTCCTCGCCTCTTCCTGCGTCATCGTGAATGCTCTGGCGCTCGCTTTCGACCCTTCACCCCCTGTCTTCTTCACGCCGGAACCCTCAGATCTCGGCTTCTTGCAGTCTTTATTCATATGACCACTTTCCCCACAGTTATAGCACCTCATCGCTTTACACTCTTTGGCCATATGTCCGGACTTTCCACACTTGAAACATACATTCAGCCCCCATCTGCACTCACCACCGTGCTCTCGCCCACACTTCCCACACTTTCTCGATCCTGCACTTGTCACGACCACACGGCGTTCATCAACCCGTGCCTTCTTACTACTTGTCGAAGTATCACCCCGACCAAACCTCTTTCCCTGCCACTTCCTCTCATCACTTCCCTTCTTACTGCCCTCAGATTTCACCATCGCAGCTCGTTCATCATACAACCTCCCAGCTAAATCCACCGCCGACCTGAAAGTACTGGGTCGGGCGGAAATCAAATGCCAACGAATTTCGGCTGGCAACCCCTGAATATACCGGTTAATCTTGCGAGACACCGGCGTCACTTGCTCTGGCACCAACCGCGCCATATCGTTGAACTTGGTGGTGTATTGTTTGTGGGTCATCGTTCCCGCTTCCAACTGCAGGAACTCTCTCTCAACTCTGTCCATCTCTCGACGAGGACTAAACTCCTCGATCACCATTCTCTTCAATTCAGACCACTTCATTTTCCCAATGGCCCTGCTACCCTCGGCCTGGACAATATTGTCCCACCAGCACAATGCCGTCCCCGTAAACGAGTGGGTAGCAAACTTTACCTTTTTATCCTCCTGGCAGTCACTGATATCAAGGACCGCCTCCATCTCTCTCACCCATTGGTGAGCATCAGCAGCCGTACCCGAACCATCAAAAGTCGGAGGCTTGCATCTCATAAATTTCCCGTAATCACAACCCCGGGCTGTCCCCCTAACCTGTTCTTCCTCCTCTTCCTCTTCGTCATCAGACAATACCGTTTCTGCCTCTGTCTGTTGCTGTCTACTGGAGGACCGTCTCCTCCCTCGTCTATCCTCCTCTCGTACTGCCTTTATCGCTTCGGTCATTACAGTCGGTAAGATCGTCTGCATAACCTGGTGTACTTCCTCAATCACTGCCTCTTTTACCGAGGCTCTCAACTTGGCACTTTCGTCCGTCTCTTCCTGGTGAGGAATCTCGTTCTCCTCACGAACTATTTTCTCTTTCCTAGATCTTCCTCGCGTGATACGCGGCTCATCACCACGTCCACCATCACGGGAAGCATCAGATGATCTATCACCGACCATCTTCTATCTCACTGAAAGATTAAAACACCAACACGGTCATTCAAGGAAATAGCTCAGTTTATGTTAAGTACAGTAAGTCCCTAATTACAGTGGCCAGTTGTGATTAGCCACTTACTCTACTCTTCGTACCCCGAGCATCACCTATCCTGACTACATTAGTATCTCAGTCTAACAGTACACATAACTCACATCACATGCGCACATAATAACCAGTTAATCTTTAAAGAAAAATACCTGATGGCACGCGACTACCCAGATGGCATTCTCATTCTCCCTGTCCCATTCTCAGTTTAAGTTTAGGTTTATTATAAAAATTTACCCATTTTACTTAAACTTTTGCTCTGATACCAACTTGTAAGGCCCCGCTCACCGGGCACCTTACTGTTGGTTCTTCATCGCACATATAACGTACATAATGTATATAATCATAAAATACGCAGCGGAAATGATAAATTATATACATTCTCATTCATTCGTAAAAGTCATTACATCATTGACTCGATTACAAAATGCAGCTTTCTCTACTTTGTTTCTCCTCATAGGATCATACAGCGACCTCTAGAGGAGATATTAAGTTCAAAAACATAAAAATTTTATTTTTATACTAAAGAATATTCCTTAGGTAATTCCGTACATCGGAACCCTGACGGAATATTCTTGACACTCTCATGCAACATATTTCGTTGCATGTGCTACGCGCACGCTTCCAATGCGTGGCGAACTTATCAAAATCTAAAGGAGATTTCTTGAGTAATCTCGTTTATTCAGATCCTCAAGAAATCTCATAATGACATGCAACGTGATGTGTTGCGAATATTATGGACCCGCAACCCATGACGTTGTAGCATTATCAACTGGTGAATGCCATCCCAAAAGAGCTGAGTAGTCGCCTCGTGCCATCCTCAGCAACACTACCTGCGAACTGGAAAACACATAAAAGTCAGCGTTGCTGAGTGAGTCCTAGTTTTATAATAAAACATACTTTCATTCTCATTCTCATTAACTGCTCTTTCATACATGTGTTCACACATCATACGTACACGTAGATAATATTATTATTATCTCATCATTCATTACTTACTTTCATTCGTGTACACTTCATCATTCTCGTTTACTTTCATACATACATACTTTACATACCTTCGTACGTACTTTACTTTCATTCATACATTCATTACTTACGTTCGAACATTCATTACATTCATTCATACTTTCATTACTTTTGTTCGAACGTTCATTACATTCGGTGACATGTACAATACCCCACTTTCATCATACATACTACTGGTGCTGGACCTGTGGTGGTTAGCCACGAACGTTGTGCACAAAGCTGATCCAGTCACCTGGGGTAGATACATGCACCACTCATCTTTTCACTTTACTTCTAACATACGTTAGCCGAGTCTGTTGCAGTGCGCGACTGCTCACCTCAGTGACAATCTTATGATTGCCTGCTAACCGAGTCTCTTGCAACACGAAGTTGCTCACCTCATTATCAATCTCAATGATTGACCCGATGTACATCCTTCGGGGTAGCTAACCCGTACACCGTTGAGCTAACACCTGCCAGGGGTGTGCACCTCCTTCATTTGCTTGCAAGCCTTTCTTACTTTCTTTCATTAATGCATGCATTCATTCATCATGTTCCTTCTTTCATTATCTTTCACTTTACGTTTTTTTATACATTCATTTCTTTCGTTCATTCATTCACGTAAAGTTATTAAAGATAAGACACATATACATAAGGAACATACATACTTACATATCATCAGTATTCACCATCTATCATGGCAACATCATACTAACATACATACATCATACATACACTTCTACATTCCCTCACATCAGCCCTGTCGGGCGACTGAACTACCACCAGTCGCATGTCCTCCATGCGACTGGGTCATGCGATTGGGCTACTCATGCGAATGGGTACTCAAACGTGCGATTGAACTTCCTTCCGTACGACTAGACACTCTGCGACTGGGTTATATGCGACTAACTCTTAACCGTGCGATTGAACTACTCTGCGATTGAGCTTATGCGACCGAAACCCTCTGTCGCATCACCTATCGTGCGATTGAGACTCAATCGGGCGTCTGAGTCTCAGTCGGGCGATTGGACATCAACTATTACTCATTCGGCCGAATGGCCCTTCAGTCGCGAAACCCCCGTCCCCCGCAGTCACCATAAACCCATTTTCAGCCCAATTCAACCCTCCCAAGCCTTAGGGATTCCTACTAGGACCTCATACAAGCATATACTAGTCCTAATTCATACCATAAACACATTACTCAAGATTTACCCAAATGGGTCAAACTTTCACTATTTCAAAACTAGGGTTTTAATGTGTTTCCAGCCCCAAAATCGTTAGAAAACATGTAAATGAGGGGCCCTAGAACTCACATTGTCAGGTAGGAGTTGATGAGCTTCGAATTAGCTTGCTTCTCGACAATCGGGCAGCACCTTCCCCTCTTTCTTTCTCTTCTCGGTCTCTTTCTGCTCTCTTCCCGACTGAAAATGGGAGGAGAGTGGAGCTGCTCCCTTTTTATACCCACTTCTCAGTCGCATCTGGTCCAGGGGCGACTGGACCTTCAGTCGCATGAACACTATGCGATTGGACCCCAATCGCACATGTTCCATGCGGCTCATACTCCATTCGGGCGGTTGAACTCCAATCGTGCGGTTGAGCTTCAATCGGCCGAATAGCCATGCGGTTGACCTCCAGTCGCATAAATCATAGGCGACTGAGGCTCGGTCGCATAGCCTACCAAAAGTCAGACTTCCGGGTGTTACATGAAACCACCATCAGGGAGCATCTAAAACTTCATGATGAAGGATCCCCCGCTGAATTCCCCAGATCTGATTTGGAGGATACTTACACCCAAATGGGATATGGCGGAGATGTGAGCAGATCTACAGTGTACAAGTTCAATTTCTCTTACAACTGGAAGTTCTTGCACTATATTATCCTGCATAGTCTATCCAACAAATTAGGGGGTTGGTATTAAATCCCATATGATCTGGGCTACATAGTCCATGGGTTGGTGAAAGGCCTCAGATTCAACTACTTAAGATTTATGCTGAACAATCTAAGAGGTAATGTACCAGGGATCCATTTTATATGTATCCCAGTTCATTCAGCACATAATCAACTGTGAGCTGGACCAGGACAAACTTCAATTTGCAAATGTCCTGCCGGTCCCTCACATAAGGCCTGACATCTTCAAAATGCTAAAGAAGGTGTCTACCAACTTCACAGGAAGGTTCACTGATCTCCTTCCAAGTATGCTTGAGCCAATGGCTCCTGGTGACATCCGTACTGACCTAGCAGGTGATGAACCCACACCAGACACCACCACTCAAATGACAATCACTTCTTCCCACCCAATTAGAATCACATATAAGAGACGCCCCAAATGAACCCTTGGTCAATCTACTCTGATTGAACAAGCCCCCTCTGTTCAAACCAAAAGGGCTAGAGTGGAACTCAGGGCTCCCACTCAGCCACAGGTCCAACCATCCTCCTTAAATAACCTTAATATCAGTGTTGAGTCTCCTCAGTCTCAACCTAATGAGCCCATAACCCAAGCCATAAGCCCTCAGGGTGAGTCTCAACACTCTCCTGAGTAGCTGAAAAGGGACAGCCCCATCATTGTCTCATCTTCTATTGCAGAACAGCCATTAGGTGCTGACCAAGGTCTTGTGTCATTAGAAATAACCTTTGTATCCTTTCTTGACCTATTAACCTGACCTGATGAGGATATCATGTTTCATCAGGGCAGTGATGTTGATATACCACAACACTCCCCAGATCAACTAAGCCTCAGGGAACCTCTAATATCTAGCCCACATCAGCAAGCCCGGACTGAGGTGAGTCCAACCGGAATGGGGGTGACTCATGTAGATTCAGCTGCCACTACTAAGAGTGTCTTATTAGCCTCTTAGGACATTGATAACATAAGTGGGACTGAACTACGGCAACCTTGCCCATTGATGACTCTGAAAGAGACATCAATACGCAAAGGTATCCAGGGCGCCAAGAAACCACCATTGGTGATGATGATGAACATACCAAGTATGTTATCTAATCTCCCAATGATTCTTTAAAAGAAGATGAGGGTAGTCTACAACTCATAATCAGGTACATACTTTCTAAAGTCTCAAATCTTGAATCCAAGGTTAAGACTTTAGAGGATAGGTCTACCACTCAGTAACTTGAGATTGAAAATCTTAAGGCTCAACTAGTTGAAACACAGATTGAGAAGTCTGTTAGGCATGTATATACTCAGGTTTCCTTAAGTTCTTCCTCTAGATCATCTACTTCTCAAGATAATGCTACCAAAAAGGAGGAGAATGTACAGGAACAAAGATATGAGAAACCTAGCCTTGCCATCACAACAACTTCCCTTGATGCTATATCTTCTTTTTACCCCACACAGCAACACCCTGCAACCATTTTCCCTCAACCAGCTCCCATTAATATTCAAGTGGACCCTAGGATTCTTATCGACCTTAATAGATTTTTACGCAAATGTATGATAAGCTTCTACCTTGAACAACCCTCCCCTGATATAGTTGTTCCCTACTTTAGAGCTGAAAAGCCTCAAAGGCTGAGTGCACCACCTACCTCTGAAGAGGAAGTTTGTCAACCTAAGGTCTCTATTGAACCTAAGATTAACTTCAAAGGGGGAATACAGACTCATAGCCTAGCAACCAATTTAGAAGGGACAGGTAGTGCAGTTCAAATTACTTCCAAAGCTAAAATTCAAGTAGCGGAAGGAATTACTGAACTATCTTCCTTGTCCGATGACATGTTCGTCATAGAGGCCATTCTTGATCTAGCCTCTGAGGTTAACAGTGAGGACTTACTTACAACTCCCCTATCTCAAACACCACAAGTTCAACCCCACTCTCCCCAACCTGAATCCTCTAAGCTTGAGTCTCCAAAAGCTAATCTTCCTCTGATCCTATGGGGAAGAGGAAGCTCACTACTGAGGAGCATCTGGAGGAGGAAATATTGGGAAAGCTCAAGAAGAAACGAAGAGTTGATACTGTGTAAGGCCCCGTTCCCGGAGACCTCATAGTTGGTCAATCATAGCATTATACATATAAAACATTACACATTTCATATCATAAGCAGCTAAATTAAGTTAATAAAAACCATTCATTTTATTTATAATTACTGTTGTTAAGCAATACATCGTTGTTCATTGGTTACAAAGAGATTGTTTACTTGTATTACAAAATAACAATATCATGAAATATGAATGGATGTCAGTCTTGCCCCGCCAAGTAGCTTCACCTTCGTGCCATCCTCAGCAACAATTACCTACCAACTAAAAATGCATAAAAGTTAGAGTTGCTGAGTGAGTTCTAGTTTTAAAAGCGTTAAAACACCTTGTATAGCTTGTATATAAAAATACTCTTTTTCAATAAAATAAGTTCTTTACTTCACATGCGAGCACACGTCATATGTACCTTCAGATAATGTTCATTATCGTTATTATTCCTTTCATACATTTCTTTCATTATCATACACATTCATTCATTTCGTACTCTCTTCATTATATTTTACTTTCATCCGGACCAATGTGCAATACCCCGAATATTATGCACAAAGCTGATGTTGGGCCTGAGGTCTACAAATAGACCCCGAACATTGTGCAAGAAGCTGACCAAGTCACCTAGGGTATGCTATAATGGTCCCATCAATCTCAATGAATGACCCAGTGTGTATCCTTCAGGTTAGCTAAACCGCACACAGTTGAGCTAACGACAACATGGTCGTTCACTTCCATTCATTTTCTTGCAAGACTTTCATTCATTTTTTATGTTCCACTTTTCTTTATCATTAATCTTTCACTTTTTATTAATGATAATACTTTACGTTTACGATCATAAACACACCACGTAAATTCACACAATAATAAGTAATATGGAACAAAAGAACAGACCATAAACATGCATAATATAAACAATTATAACCCTTAAGTCAAACTAGGGTCAAACCCTAATAATTCTGTATATCCCAGAATTCCGAAAAATTTTCTAAGTGTTTGCGCGCATGGAAACTATGCAGGCGCAGGAGCCCTGTTTAGGTGCATTATCACTATACGGGTGCATGATCCTGTACTTAGGTGTTTTTTTCTCATAACACTTGGGCGCATGAACTATTCAAGCGCATGGGTTTACACTTAGGTGCCTTGTTGGTACACATGTCCCTAGTTCTAGTTCTAGTGAGCTCAAATGTAATTGACTTTCATTTTGTTACACTGATGTAATGTTTGATATATGTAATGAAAACTCTTCGTTAAATGTTTATTGGTTATTGAATGTTATATCTATTCATATGATTGATTATTACACACTTATGTGAACATGTTATATAGGTTTACAGTTGTTAGACATAGTTCTGTATCGTTAAAGGTTAAGGAATATGTCTAACTAAGTCTCATGATTCAGTCACACGATTGGACCATGCGAATGGGCCAGTCACACGACTGAACCAGGTGATTGAGCCATACACACTATTGAGTCATAAGACTGACTCAGTCGTACGAATGAATCAATCGTACGACTCAGTCACACGACTGAGCCATACGCATGGCTCAGTCGTACGAATGAAAACTGTAACCTATAAATACCACTTAATTTGTGGAAAAACATAACCCTTTGAGAATTCTTAACCCTAGTCGTCCCTGTTCGTCCAGAGAGTCCCTTCCAACTTCATAGAACGTTTCTCATCACTTCTAATCAATTCTTAACGTATTCTAATCGTTAGTTTTGATCGGATTAACGTTCTCCTTGATTGGATCGTCAATCAAATAGGATTCCGCACTATTTGATCTGGTTTCACATTGAATCAGTTAGTACTACGAACGTACTCGGTCCTAATAAGTGGTATCAGAGCTTTGGCTCTTATTCTACGTGGATTCAATCTTGATTTTGCAAAAGTCAACGTTTTCAATCAAAAGATCCGTTCTTTTTGCATTAAAATTCAGTTTTTACGAGTGCATGTGTTCAAAAGTTAGTCTTTTTCGAGTTTCAGCCGATTAGGGTTTTCAAAATTGTGTTTTTAGGTCAAATTGCGTGAAAATTTTGAAAAATTACAAATTCAGCAGTCTTAGTCGCACGATTGACCCAATCGCATGACTGAACTTCATTCGCACAGTTAAATCGCACGATTGGCCCAGTCGTTTGTTCATTTGCACGATTGTCCTAGTCGTCTACTCATTCGTACGACTAAGCTCAATCGCACGGTTGAGTCTCAATCGCACCCCAGTCGTATCCCCAATCGCATACCCAGTCGGTTTGTCAAGTTTTCAGACTAGTTCATTATGGATACACAGAACTTTGCTCTCTCAGCCGGGAAGGACTCCAGAATTCAGAATATCTTGCTCTTCGGGAATCACAACAAACCACCAAAGCTTCTGTCTCTTGACGAATATCCTCAATGGAAGCAACGGTTTGAAATTCATCTGAATGGAGTGGACATAAACTTATGGAGCACTATTGAGACTGGCTACAATATGCCAGTTGGAGCTGATGGTATTCCACTGACTTTAAGTGGTTTGAGTGACGCATAGAAAATTGCATACAATGCTGAGAAGAAGGCTATGCATTGTTGACACAGTCCATTCCGAAAGATATTTTCCATCAGTTTTCAGAACACAAGCAGTGCAAAAAGTTATGGAAGGCTCTTGAGAAACGTTATGAAGGAAATTCAACACTTAAGTCTCTAAAGGCTAAAGTTTTGAAGAAGGAATTTGATAACTTCTCATCAATTGGGAATGAAAGTTTGGATGATGTGTTCGACCGCTTCTATCATTTGATGAGTGAACTACACACTCATGGGGTTAAAACGTCCATGGAAGATAAAGTGTCGAGTTTGGCTGATGGGTTACCTGATAAGTGGGATTCATTTGTTTCCACTTTAAGACATAATGTTGTGCTGGAGACATTGGACATAAATGATTTTATTCTAAAATTGAGGGAGGAAGAGGTACGGTATAAGTACAAGTCTAAGAGAGGAACCTACACTCAGAATCCATCTCTCTATAATGTGACTCCTACTATAGCGTCTTCTAGTGCACCCTAGCAGACTACTTTCATGACTAACACATTTGCAAACGTTCAAAGTGCATCTTCAGGTGGTGAGTCAAATGTTTCATCAGGGGTTCAACACAGTTCTGCAGAAGCTCAATCGACGAAGATAATGACAGAGCATCTGGGCAACGTAACTGTGGAAGTGGCTAAGGAGCATATGGATCTACTTGCTGCAGTGGTACATTCTTATGACGGGTTAGTACCAGGAAAGATTGGTAACTGCCACTTGGCCGACGAAGATTATGAGCAAGTGGATGAAACTGAGCTGCAGCGGATGGATATCATGCGGGCTCTCGCTAGTGCTGTGCGTAGAGCAAAGAAGTTTGTTAAAAAGACGGGACAGAACCTGGTGGCTACAAATGATACAACTTTTGTATTTGACAAGTCAAAAGTCACATGTTTCAACTGCGGTGAAAAAGGCCATTTCAAGAGAGAGTGTGTCAAACCTAAGGAGACAGGAAATGGCAACCCGTTTTCATCATTTAATAGGCAGGATAAGGACAAAAAGGCAACGTTAACCAGCCATGATTCCAAAGCAATGGTAGCACAGGGTGATGAAGGACAAGACTGGTCCTTCCGTTTCTTATCTGATGGTGAAGCTAACATTGCATTGGTTGATGATCTGAACGACGACTCAGCGAGTGAGGGGTAGAACTCAATTGAGCTTGATACTGCTGATGTGAATGAGACTATGACTGCTGTTGATCAACTAATGGAGGATGAACTAAATGCATAATCTGCAGCACACCAGGAACCACAGGCTGCTTTCATGGCTGGCACCTCTACATCAGCACAGGTAGAATCGAAAGACGGTCTCTCTAATAAACATGCTTGTGTTGAATGTAATAAGTTTAGGGAATGCATCGATCTGAAATTTGCTAGGTTATTAGAACATAATGATAACTTGGTAAATGACTTAAAACTGTGAACTAAGGCTAATAGAGTATTAAAGAAAAATAAAAGCAGTTTTAAAGAGAAAATTGAATTGCTGAGAAAACAATTAAAAGAAACTGAGGTTGTTGCTTTTAACCAAGAAAATGACATAAAGTTTTATATAAAAACAATTAAGCAAAACTAAAATGGACAGAGCTGTTTTACAAGTTGAAAATGAATCCTTAAAGCAAAAACTACATAGTTTAGCTAGTTCCTCTCACATTTTGAAAAGCTTGGTTAAAGAAAAAAACAATAGGGAAGGGTTGGGTTATAAAGTTGTGCCTCCACCACATGAGATCCTCCTGAACACCAAATAGGGACCTGTTAACAATAATCCCATCAAGGACCATGTGGTGACTACTCCTCTGGTCTGTGATCTAGACACTGCAGTTAAACCTGCTCCTCTGGTTGCCGATCAGAAGACTTCGACATCAGGCACAGAGGATAAAACTGTCATTGAGGACCGGGTGGAAAAGGATGATAATGTACCTCTTGGGTTGGGTTCACAATCTGCTATAACACAACCTAAGACTTCAAAACCTACTCAGTCCAAATTGGTTAAGGAAGATCTCAATCATTTTAAAAGACAAAGTAATCATAATGTTAAACAAATCAAATTTGTCAGAGAAGGTGAAAAACCTAAAGTTGAGACCAAAAGACCCATGCTTGAAGTGTACTCCCCACCCCACAAGAGATCTCCTAGTCCTGTTAAGAGGAGATCATGCTATACTTGTGGACAAAGAGGTCACATTTCTTCACACTGTCCTCGCTATCAGACACCTAGGCTTAAAGTTAAACTAGATCAGGAAGTTAAACCGTTTTCTTCAAAACAGAGATCTAAGACACTTGCTAGGTCTAAAACACCTGCTAGCCCTTATGCATCTCCTCAACGCCACAGACAACACAGACAAGTCACTGGCAAGTCTATGATGCCTGAGGTGAAACCTGCTTTTGAAAATAAATCTAAAGTTCAAACTGTAAATCAGTCATCGGTTTACCACAAACAAGCCTTACACAAGGATGGTCTGTGGAAAGCTAAAACATCTGATGTGCTTGATAGTGTTGATAAGCAGAAGAATGAGATTTCTCCAACTCCAAAATGACAGTGGGTCGAGTTTATGATGTGCGATGCCTCTAGGAAACCCAAGCCAGTAAAGGCTTGGGTCCCCTCCTTAACTAATTATTTTCTATTGTGTGCAGGTTGTCCGCTATAGTGCTTCTACCAACACATGGATTGTAGATAGCGGAGCATCCAGGCACATGACGGGAAATCAGTCTCTCCTTTTCAACGTCAAACAAATTAAAGGGGGACATGTTTCTTTTGCTAGAAACAAAGGAGGATACATTACCGCACAAGGAGAAGTAGGTAATGGAAAGGTAAAGTTTGATAAAGTAAATTATGTTCAATAGTTAGAAAACAATTTGCTTTCAGTTTCTCAGATATGTGACAAAGGCTTCAAAGTAATGTTTGACAATAGGAAGTGTTACATTCTGAAGAAGGAGATGGAGATTCCTGAGGAGCAGGTATTAATGTCAGCATCAAGGTACAACGATTTGTACATCTTGGATATGTCAAATGCTTCTTCTACTGAGTCCACTATTCAGTGCTTTTTATCAAAGGCGACAGAGAAGGAGTCCATCTCATGGCACAGGAGAACGGGACACATAAATCACAAAAAGATGAATCATCTGATTCATAACAACCTAGTTGAGGGAGTTACTGTAAAGAACTTCAAAATTCCAGATTTTTGTGTCTCATGCAAGAAGGGAAAGCAGACCAGGAAGTATCATAAGACCAAGCACATTAACTCTATCGAGATACCCCTGGAGCTACTGCATATGGATCTTTTCAGTCCTGTCAGCACCAAGAGTATCGCTGGAGACTGGTACTGCTTTGTAGTCACAGATGACTACTCACGTTTCTCCTGGGTGATGTTTCTAAAAGCTAAGTATGAAACATTTGAATCGTTCAAGGTGCTCGTCACTACACTGGAGTCTCTCTACAATTTGAAGGTCAGGAAGGTTCGTTCAGACAATGGAACTGAATTTAAGAATCAGTGGATGGATGCTTTCTGCAAGGAAAAGGGAATTGTTCATTAGTTCTCTGCATACACGCCACAGATGAATGGAGTTGCTGAACGAAAGAATAGGAGCTTGATCGAAACTGCAAGGACGATGTTGGCAGATTCAAAACTGCCAGTACAGTTCTGGAATGAAGCTGTTGCCAATGCGTGCTACACGCTCAATCGTGTGTTAGTAGTCAAGCGGCATGGGAAGACTTGCTATGAGTTGCTTCAGAAGTGCAAACCTAACCTGGAGTGTCTGGAACCATTCGGAGCTTCATGCACGTTACTGAAGAACACTCCGGAGGGAAAGTTCAGCGAGAAAGCAGATTAGGGGATCTTTCTTGGATACAGCATACCAGACAAACGGGTTTATAACAACTCGACAGGTCAAGTAGAAGTGTGGTGCAATGTCGATGTGCAACGATACACCATCCCCCCTGCTGGAAAAGGTCCGTCGTCATTCTTCGACTACGATGGCTTTTTCAAATCATTCAACCTTCCTCAGATAGATTCAGATGAAGAGATTGCTGGTCAGATGACGTACGATGTCCTAAATACACCGAATCTGGATATCAGCAATATGGCACCGGCTAGTGGTGCATCGGGATCTTCAGCAGCTGCTCAGGACGAGAGTGATGAGTCATCAGACGATGAAGAAGCAGTTGAGACAAGCAATGAGCATAAAGTTAATCAAGATGGAAGCTCAACAGATGCTGAACATGCATCAGGGAATCCGGATACTGAACCTTTCATCACAAATCTTGATACTGAAGTTGTCATTCCTATGACACCTATGACTAGGATCAGTGTAAATCATCCCCCGGAGACTATCATCGGGGATCTTCAATCCAGTGTGCAGACGAGAAATCAGCTCTACCCTACTGATTATGCTGCAATTATAGAAAAAGGGCTACATGAATGACGGGGCCTTCAAATGTTTTGTATCTCAAGTCGAGCCCAAATACGTCAGTAATACCCTGAAGGATGAGGCCTGGGTCAACGCTATGCTGGAGGAGCTGCTACAGTTCAAGAAGCTTGGAGTGTGGACACTCGTTGACAGGCCCAAAGGAGTGAAAGTGATTGGCACCAAATGGGTGCTACGTTGCAAGAAGGACGACCAATGTGTCGTAATCAGAAAACAAGGCAAGATTGGTTGTTCAAGGCTTCAGACAAGCCGAGTGAGTCGACTACAATGAAGTGTTTGCACCAGTGGCACGAATGGAAGCTATTCGCATCATTCTGGCCTATGCATCCTACATGAAGATCAAGGTTTATCAGTTGGATGTTAAAAGTGCATTCCTTCATGGGGAAATCCGTGAAAAAGTCTACGTCAGTCAACCAGAGGGATTCGAAGATCCTTATCATCAGGACAGAGTCTATAAGTTGGACAAGGCTCTGTACTAGCTACATTAGGCTCCTCAAGCTTGGTATGAGAAGCTCTCCACCCACCTGTTGAAACATGGTTTTCGTAGAGGTGTGATTGACTGCACGTTGTTTATCAAAGAGAGAGATGGAGATTTAATAACGGTGCAGATTTATATGGATGACATCATCTTCGGTTCCTGAAATGAAGAATTATGTAAAGAATTTGAATCTGTGATGAAGGCAGAATTTGAAATGAGTGCCATGGGAGAGATGAAGTTCTTCCTGGGATTACAGGTGGATCAAACACTTACCGGTATTTTTCTGCATCAGACTAAGTATGTTGGAGACATTCTGAATCGATTTGATATGGAAAATGTCACTGTTGCCGGTACCCCACTTGCCACAAACCATGATGTGGAACCTGATGAGAATGGGGATTTGGTGTATGCCACTATGTATCATGGGATGATCGGATCTCTTATGTATCTCACTGCCTCGCGGCCAGATATCATGTACGCCACATGTCTATGCTCCAGATATCAAGCCAAACCAAAAGTAAATCATCTCATCGGGGTGAAAAGGATTTTTTGTTATCTGAAGGGTACTCCAACACTGGGGTTGTGGTATCCTCATGATGATGACTTTGAGCTAACTATGTATAGTGACTTAGACTACGATGGCTGCAAGATGAACTTAAAGTCAACATCAGCAGGGTTTAGTCACCTGGCAATGCAAGAAGAAGACATCTGTTGCCTTGTCAACATGTGAAGCTGAATACGTTGCTACAGCAAGTTGTTGCTCTCAGATCATTTGGATTCAACAGCAAATGCGGGACTACGGTTTGTAATTTTCCAATACCCCTAATTTTGTTGATGACTCTGCTGCCATAGCTGTAACTAAAAATCCTGTTCAACACCCTAAAACAAAACACATCGGCATAAAGTATCATTTCATATGTGATTTCTATGAAAAACAATTAATTGATGTGGTTAAAATAAACACGGATTTTCAACGCGCCGACCTCTACACTAAACTGTTTGATAAACCTAGATTTTTCTGTTTGTTAGAGGTCAACGGCGTGAAAAAGAAAAGTGACGTCATTCTAGAAGAGACAAATGCTTAGTCCGACACTTGTTTAATTTCTTTTTATTTTTCTTTTTCTTTTTATTTTCTTTTATTTATCTTATTTCAATTTTCTGTCTCAAAAATCCAAAAACCACAAAAATATTTTTGGTTTTAGAATTTTAGGGGGTGATTAGTTTAGTTTCAGTATTTAATTACTTAAAAAAAGAGGGGGAGGGCAGATAAGCTAAAAATACAAAAACAACGAAGTTAAGAATTAGATTCAATACAATGGAAAGTGATAGTACACAGATGTCGAGTTACTTGGAACACCAAAAAGATTTTCAATTTTTTCAAGTTTAATTAAATCATAGAAAAATATTAGTCAGAGAAGTCTAAGTCTAACAAATTGGGAAAATGATAGTACGCTTCTTTGTTACTGTAATTACTCGGAGAAAGTAGATCTAGGCAGGTGCTAGTTCACTATAAGATGTATCGATAGATTCAACACAATAGACTAGTAGACATCATTGGTGATTCAACTTAAAATTAAATCAATCAACAAGGTGTGGGTTCCCATGGTATCCCTGGTTTGCACAATCAATCAATTTCCAATAAGGGGTGAGAAGCAATTGAATGCCACAAGTGTATGCAAAGACCCGAAAAACATAGAGCAAAAAGATGACAAACGTCATTGAAAAAAATTGTATATTATAATATATTGCTCTAAGAAGAAAATAGGTATTGCGCCTCTCTGTTTTGCGATGGCACTGACCTGAGGCTTGACATAACCTATCCATTCTAAGAATTCATTGTTGTTTGTGCCTCTCTGATGTGCGATGGCACTGACCTGAGGCTTAGCATCTCTTTGATAGTTCTTAGAACGAAATCTTCTTATTACCTGGACCGCTCAAAAATCTTCTAAGGAAGATTGATTACCATATACCTGTGGGACACACAAATACTTGTTGATCTAATTCATCTAATTAATCACCGGTGTGTGTCAAAAATCTGTGTATGGATTTAAGTGGACAAGTATATTGACAATCGTCGTGGCTGCACTGCCTGATGTTCAAAATCAATGTATGTTACATATCAGATCAAGCATGATTGCCAGTTAGAGCTTAGAAGTCTTAGTTGAGTGAAAAACTATGATATGTAAATATGTTAGTTTCCATTTCAATATATATATATAAAAGTTCCAAGTAATTGTGTTTATGCATGTCTGATTCCATATGAATCTGTCTTAGAAAAGATGTTAATGCTAATAGGCTATTCTACCCTACCCTAACAAAATCACAAAAACATGTTTATTTAGTTACTTATTTTAGTTTTCAAGTTATTTGTAAAGTGTGTTAGTGTCGGACTGTGCTATGTTATACATCTCTGTAAATGTCACAAAATGAACTTAAAGTTAATCTTGAATCACTTGTTTTTGAAAAAGTAAAAGGATCACGTCTGAGGTGATCAGGTGGATAAATGGATCACGTCTGAGGTGATCAGGTGGATAAATGGATCACGTCTAAGGTGATCAGGTGGATAAATGGATCACGTCTGAGGTGATCAGTTGGATAAATGGATCATGTCTGAGGTGATCAAAGGTTCTTTAATTTAAAATGGTCATGTCTAAGATGATAAACAGCTCAAAATGTTTTATCTACTGTTATAAGGGGCTAAGTGTCAAATGGTCAAAAGGTCAAAATTTCATAAGTATGACCCATTCGCACGACTGGACCATGAGTATGGACCAGTCGTACGATTGGACCATACGAATGAACCCAATCGTACGATTGGAGGTGACCGACTGTGACAGTCGCACGAATAACCCTCAATCATACGATTGGACCATACGAATGAACCCAATCGCACGATTGGAGGTGACCGACTGTGACAGTCGCACGAATAACCCTCAATCATACGATTGGAGGTGACCATATGGGCGAGTCGCACGACTGAAGCTCAGTCGCACGAATCACTCATGCGACTAGGCTCAGTCGCATGACTGAAGGTTGCCCTAGTATAAATAGAGGGGGAGTCGGTCACAATCGTTTCATTCACCCAAATCGCCTCTCAGACGCACGACACAAACCATTATTGCCAAAAATTCATTTGATCTTTATAGACCATTGTTTCACGCTCTCTGACGTTTTGTTTTGATTATACAGGTACTGCGCGATAATGCTAATACGAAAAAAAAACAGTTACTACACGTCTAAAAGATCGAAATTATGACCTAATGTGATCCGAACCTAAATGTGACTAATAAACCACTAAAACTAAGCATTTTGATCAATTTAAAGTTATTAGGGATTTAGTCGGTCATCTGCGAACCTAATGAGTCAATCCACAACGTTTAACATCAAATATTCCTCAAAAATTTAATTTGAATGAACAAACAGTCAAACATGCGATTGGACACCCTGATGAACTTTAATCGCACGACTTAGCTATGCGAATGGCTCAACCGCACTATTGAGATGGACGAATGGTTCAATCGCACGACTGAACCATGCGTATGAGCTCAATTGCACGACTGAGGTAAACTCATGAGAGAACATATGACTAAGTCCAGTCGCATGACTCAGTCGTACGTATGAGATCATTTGCACGACTAGCACTCAGTCGCACAGCTCATTCGCACGACTAGATCTCAGTGGCACAGCTCATTTGCACGACTAGATCTCAGTCACTCAGCTCAGTCTCATGACTGAACAAAATATTCAAGTTCATGGAACAAAACTGGTATTCCTTGGTTGATGTAATTCTTTGACATGTACTAATGTTTATTTACTTTGTGTCACAGATGGTGAGTCGATGGACGATGAGCACTAAGCACAATATCTATGCTCATCTAGATCTCTCATCCCGCAATGTTGCGGAGTTTGCCAGCATTATTTCTTTTCTACATCGATCGAGGATATTCCGAGCTATCTCGACACTATGCACACCTTACAGATCAGTACAGTAGGCTTTCTGGGAAAGCGTTATAGTTAACAGGTCCTCTGAGCCCCATCGTATGAGGAGTTTCATATTTGGGGAGGCCATAGAGATTTCAGAGGAAGATATCAGGACAGTGTTAGAGTTCAGGGATGATGCTGACTGCCCCACTCGATTACATCCCCTTAATGTTCGAGGTTGCTTCATGAGGGCTAAGTACTCGGGGGACATCAATGCAAGTATGCTCAACAAGAGCAACTTGTGCCCCCAGTTCAAATACTTAGCCCATGTACTACTGAGATGCATCGCCTCAAGGAAGGGTGGTTTCGATGAGCTCTCCGATCAGATGCAGAACGCCTACGTGGCGTTGGTTCTGAATCATCCATTTAGCTTTTCGAGGATGATCTTCACCTACATGTTGGAGAACATTAAGGCGAAGGGGAAAGAAAGCTTCTGCATGTACCCACGCTTTCTGCAGATGATTATAGATCAGAGATCCCCTCGCTACCCAAGGAGAAGAAGGATGCTGTTGTCCTCGAGGTGATGGATGACATAACACTGGGGCATATGAAGGTGTACCGGGGCAAGCAAGTGAAGCCCCCGGTAAGGAGATTATTCGGGAATCTAGCCCGGGAGGACTATGTGGCACCAGCTAGGCGAAAGTGGCACCATGATGACAATGAGTCTGATACAGAGCAGATAGTTTTACCTGATGATGACTCTGATGATAATGATAGTGGTGATGGTGGAGATACAGGTCCTTCTCATACTCAGACCACTACTGCTGATGTTACATCTCCACCATCTCCACAAGGTGATTTAGAGGCTGTGGGGTTCCATCAAGACTTCCAGCCTGATGAAGAGGAGGAGTCGGACGAGGAGCCGCTGACTCGAACGGTGGGTAGCCGGGTGGTTGCCACCGAGAGGGGGATTACCGGGCGGGTCTGGGAAGGCTATTTCAGATCCATCATACACCCCAGACTAGCCCAGTAGCCTAGGGGGAGCCTCCGGGTCCAAGGGGACTCGGAAGAAGAGGATGGCTCAGCCTTACGGTAAGAAGGGGAAGCAGCCGAGATTCACAGATCATACCACCACCTCTACCACTACACCACCCACTACCACTACACCTCCTACCACTACTACTCCACCTTCCACAACCACACCTCATACCTCTCCACCTATCCATTCACCACCACCCATATTCACCACAGCCACTACTACCACCACCAGCCACCAAGCCGGCCCTTCCACATACCCCACCGGATCTACTCTACCCCCCATTAGGGCAGAGGAACAGCTGTCAGCACTGAACAGGATGGTACTGAAGCTATTAGCCGCTGATGAGGAGAAGACTGCACAGCTGCGTCAGCTGGTGGAGCTCAATGCTTCCCAAGCTCAGCAGATCTCACAGCAGGTAGAGCAGATCACCAAACTCTAAGAGCATAAGGAGGAGTCTGCCAAGAAGCTGGAGGAGTTGGAGGCTGCAAACAAGAAGATCATGCACCAACTCAAAGGATCTAAGGATGAGCCTCTAAAGCTTGGTGATGGAGATGATGTGGAGACACTGGATCGGTAGACATCCGAGCATGTTCTTGATGGAAGGATAAAAACCAAAAGACAAACAAAAGTACGAACAATAATCGAATGATTTATTGATAAAACATAACGATTTTAAGCTCGTTACAACTTAAGATTCAAGACTTTTGGCAAGGGGAGATCGAGCATGATCTCCCCTCTCATCCGGCAGCGCCTGGGCGCTGAGCACACTATCAAAAACCCTCAGGTTTCTACACATTAAAACTGGTATATATAGGCCTCGGCCCATATTAGATGCGACTGGGCCCATTCGTGCGATTGGACCATGCGTATGGTTCAATCGCACGACTGGACCATTCTTATGACTCAGTCTTACGAATGCCCCAATCGCATCTCTCAGTCGCACGACTGGTCCATTAGCATGGCTCAGTCGTACGACTGAGTCTCATTCGCATATGCTCCTGCGAATGACCCAGTTTCATGTGTTTACAAGGTGTATAACATTAAGCCTAGACTATTCGTCAAGCGACGGACACACTATATATGACTATATATGCTCCAACAAATTCCTCCTTGGACGTTGCTTGCGAATACTAGATAACACCTCTTACAATCTTCAGTCAATATTTGCTCTGGTTTCCAATAGAATCAAACGAACAACCATATTAGCCAACATTTCCGATCCGTCAGGTTACCACAATATCCTTGAAAATGAATTTAGGCACAATAGCTTTCGTTTACTTTGCAGAACACCATCATAGCAGTAAGATTCCCCAAATGACTGATTTTTCCAGATAATGACATGACCAGTTTTCCATTGCTTCAATCTTCACACAGTCTAACCTGTTTAACATTTCCAATTGTAGAAATTCCCCCTCACATTCAGCATATCCCAATATATATACATTGTGCTCTCCTGTCGTCTTCATACGATGTATTAGGCAAAAGGTTGAAGGTTCCAATCCACAGCTGACAATATCAAACAAATCAGCATGCACGTAGATTCATCATCATAAACCTGCTCACATCATCACTTTCTGATTGCGTCTTCAATTTCTCTATACATGGATTCCCCTAAGAATGAGAATCCTCTCTGTGCGGATAAATATAACTTGATTGGCCCATAAATAGTCAGATGCTCCTGACTACCCCACAAAATCAGCACCAACAGCTGACATCTTCTCTTCTCTCTTTCGTGTTCTAACAACATTCACCTATTCTGGAAGTCCAACGAATAATGGGGTATCCATCGAACTTGTTTGACATAAGAAACTCAGGGTGAATGCGCTTTGCTCATCCTCAACTCTTGCATAGACTCTCCAAGAAAATCTTCACTATTGACCCGAACATGAACCGAAAATGACCCGATAATTTTCCCAAAAAAATTTATTTTACCAGACTTTTTCAGAAGGCTTCCCGACTGATAAAAATGGTTTAGGGAAAAATTCGTGCAAGAAGATGTTCCAGACTCTTTTTTTTTTTTTGGTCTGGTACACAGCTCATTCGTGCGACTGAAACAGACGAATAAAGACATACGTGCGAATGGGTGATTCGTGCGAATGGACACTCCGAATGGTTCAGTAGTACGAATGGATAACACGAATGGGTCAGTCGGGCGACTGAAGTACACGAAAGGGTCAGTCGTGCGACTGAAGGTTCATTTGTACGAATGGACATACGACTGGGTTAGACGTACGAATGGACCATACGAATGGTTCAATCGTGCGAATGAGGCCCAGTCGCATGGCCCAATCGCATGAACGGGTCTGAACGCAGAAAACCAGATCTGCAGCCGCCACAAGGCTGAAAAACCCTAATCCGATGATTTGGACGAGACACAGCACAATAATTGTACCACCGGATTCGTTTTTATGATCTGTAGAAGATTCCGAGTCCGCTTTTAACAAATAAACATCACGCGCAATGAGATTTGAGCAAAACAAGATGAACACGAAGTGGGTTTAACGTCAAGATCTAAACTTTGATCCAGAAATCAAGAGCTCGGGTTGCTAGAATGGTTGTTAGATCATTCTAGCAGTAACCGGCTCTGATACCAATTGTGGAGACACTGGATCGATAGACATCCGAGCATGTTCTTGACGGAAGGATAAAAACCAAAAGACAAACAAAAGTACGAACAATAATCGAATGATTTTATTGATAAAACATAACGATTTTAAGCTCGTTACAACTTAAGATTCAAGACTTTTTGCAAGGGGAGATCGAGCATGATCTCCCCTCTTATCCGGCAGCGCCTGGGCGCCGGGCACACTATCAAAAACCCTCAGGTTTCTACACATTGAAACTGGTATATATAGGCCTCGGCCCATATTAGATGCGACTGGGCCTATTCGTGCGATTGGACCATGCGTATGGTTCAATCGCACGACTGGACCATTCTTATGACTCAGTCTTACGAATGCCCCAATCGCATCTCTCAGTCGCACGACTGGTCCATTAGCATGGCTCAGTCGTACGACTGAGTCTCATTCGCATATGCTTCTGCGAATGACCCAGTTTCATGTGTTTACAAGGTGTATAACATTAAGCCTAGACTATTCGTCAAGCGACGGACACACTATATATGACTATATATACTCCAACAGATGATGATGGAGATGATGATAAAGATGATGATAAAAATAATGACAGTGATGACGATGATGTGAATGGTGATGGAGAAGCAAGAGGTGGGCAGGATGATGAGGACGATGAAAGAGATACAGCTGGAGCTGCATCTGCCTCTGCTCATGGTCAAGAGCAAAGAACGAAAAAGAGACAAGACCAAGGAGCATCGTCGTCTGCACCACCTACCTCCCCATCTGCAGAAGACCCGGCAATGATTCAAGGAAAAATTAAAGCTTAGATGTCTATATGTTATTAAACTTTTGTTCTTGAAATCATGTATCAATGTTTATTTAAATAAATAAATGAAAAGTCGAACTGCCATTTGTCATGTGCATCATGTATACTAACTCTTTTTGTGTTTGTTTATTTCTTTACAGGTTTAAATAAACAGGCTGACGAGCATGATGTGGTACCCCTTTGACAAATCAGGACTCAATTGACAATGATTCTTGATTTGCAAGGGATTGTACATCGCTTGGTCAGCTACACACCTGAAGAGGGAGAGATAATCCATGATATGACAGATGAACAGATTGCCGAACTGTTCAGTCTAAATCCAGATGAATTGGTGAAGGATGCTCCCAAAGTCGATGTAGTCAGTGATGAGAAACTTCAAGATATCGATGAGGTGGAGATCGTGGATGTGACTGCTGATAATTATCCCCAGTATACTAACGCCGAAGGCGAAGTACTACCAGATCTGGGAGAAACATTTGGCAGCAGTGCATTCGATAAAGTTGAAGAAAAGATAGCTGGAAAAGAAGCTACAGAAGAGTTCCTCAGGCGGATTATGTTGATCTAGCAACCAAAAAGGCTGAGTGGGCAGCCTGCCTGGAGGAAATGAAGAAACAGCGAGAGCCTGTAAAGTCAAACGTCTACACCAAGCTCTACAAGGTAAAGAAGCATCAGAAGGTGTCTGGCAAGATCATAAGCTGGGCATATTTGAGGACCTCAATGTATATGCTGTCAAGAGAGAAGGGCATAGAGTATTTCAGATTCCCACACGATCTGAAAACTCTCCCTGGATTTGAGCTTAACCGTCTTGCCAACTTGAACCTCCTTTATGCTGTTCCCGAAAAGATATCGGGATGGTTCGAGAAGGCAATGAAAAGGGAATACCATAATAGGTGGGTCAACTTCAAACCTCAACAGCCCAAAAGGTTCATTCATAAGACAGAGGTTGACCCTACCTGAGGAAGACCAAAGGTAGTCTTGAAATGGCACCCTTCGCGCACAATGTCTCGTATTCCATTGAGGGAGATGTCACAAGACTTTACACCCCATTTCAAATGGTGGTATTATGACTGGCACACTGGAGAAGCCGTCATAGTTTTGGATCGGGAAGGGACGGTAGAGACAATAAGGGTATTTTACCCAATGTGGCTCACGAACTTGTCTGCAGCTGATGTTTACACATTGTACAAGTGGCCATTATTTTTGATACGCAGGATATCGTGCAAGCACTTCAATTTCAACATATTATACGTTTATGCTTTGCACCTGATATTCATGTTGGGGTTTCAAGAGAAGAACGAGTTAAGAGATACGAAGAGTTTACCAAGGAAGTCAAAGAATAGATAGAACTTGGTCCAAGAGGGAGTTTGTTGGTACACATGTCCCTAGTTCTAGTTCTAGTGAGCTCAAATGTAATTGACTTTCATTTTGTTACACTGATGTAATGTTTGATATATGTAATGAAAACTCTTCGTTGAATGTTTATTGGTTATTGAATGTTATATCTATTCATATGATTGATTATTACACGCTTATGTCAACATGTTATATAGGTTTACAGTTGTTAGACATAGTTCTATATCGTTAAAGGTTAAGGAATATGTTTAACTAAGTCTCATGATTCAGTCGCACGATTGGACCATGCGAATGGGCCAGTCGCACGACTGAACTAGGTGATTGAGCCATATGCACGATTAAGTCATAAGACTGACTCAGTCGTACGAATGAATCAATCATACGACTCAGTCGCACGACTGAGCCATACGCATGGCTCAGTCGTACGAATGAAAACTGTAAAATATAAATACCACTTAATTTGTGGAAAAACGTAACACTTCGAGAATCCTTAACCCTAGTCGTCCCTGTTCGTCCACAGAGTCCCTTCCAACTTCATAGAACGTTTCTGATCACGTCTAATCAATTCTTAACTTATTCTAATCGTTAGTTTTAATCGGATTAACGTTCTCCCTGATTGGATCACCAATCAAATAGGATTCCGCACTATTTGATCTGGTTTCATGTTGAATCAGTTAGTACTCTGAACGCACTCGGTCCTAACACGCCTAAGAAAAAGTTGGGCGCATGGGCACTATTGGGGCGCCTGACCCCAACACCTAGGCGTTTGGACAAACCATGTAGGCGCATGAACCACTGTTCAGGCGCATGAGGCATACTTAACTATTCTAAGGCAATATTTGGGCGCATGAGGTATTGTTTGGGCGTATGAGTTCACTTAACTTTTCTAAGGCAAATTTCAGGCGCATGAGCCTTATTTAGGCGCATGACCACCTATTTAACATGCTTCACCATTATTTTCAGTCCCAAACATCATACTAACCTGTTCTAAGCTTGTTACTACCATTCTAAGCATCCATAAGGCATCAATAACCATAAAACATCGACATGCATACATAACTACATATGGGTTAACATGAAACAGTTGTAAAATCTTTTTACATACATTTTCAGCCCTAAAGAATTTTTAAAACAAGTAGAAAACCAGGGTTTAGAACTCACCTATTGTAACAAACTAGAAAAACTCCTCCAACTTGCTTGTTCACGAGTTCAAACACCTATGAAGATTTTTTCCTTCTTCTTATTCAAACTGAGAGAGCTTCAAGTTCTTTCTTCTCCTCCTTTTTCAGTCGACCAAAAAGGCAGAAAATGGGCATGGCATGGGCGGCCATGCCCTTTTAAAAGTAAAATTTTGTACTTTTGTACTTTTTACACAATATCCCCTTCCACTTTGGCACCTTTTTATTTCCTTCAATATACTTTTATTTCCTTTTATTTTGACAAAAACTCCGGGTGTTACAAGACTACCGCCCTTAAAGAGGTTTCGTCCCCGACACCTATCACTCTTCAAATAACTGTGGGTAATGCTGTCTCATCTCTTCTTCAGTCTCCCACGTAGACTCAGAGCCCTTTTGATGTTTCCACTATACTCGCACAAGTGGAACCACTTTATTTCTCAATCTCTTCTTTTTCCGATCGATGATTGCCACTGGTTGTTCTACATAATTGAGCCATTCATCCACCTCGATGTCCTCCGGTGGTACAACCATGTCTTTATCAGCTATGCATCTTCTCAGATGAGATACATGGAATGCGGGATGAATTTCACTTACCTCATCAGATAATTCTATCGATAGGTAACCTCTCCTACTCCGGCGATGATTCGGAAAGGTCCTATGTATCTCGGGCTTAGCTTACCCCGTTTCCTAGAACTGGATGATCCCCTTCCAAGGTGAGACCTTCAACAAGACTATATCCCCCACGTTAAACTCAATCAGTCTTTGCCTTTATCAGCATGCGACTTCTGTCTATCCTTCTCCGCCTTCATAAAGGCCTTGATCTTATCCAACTTTTCCATCATAGCCTCAATCACCTCGACACCTCCTAACTCCTTCTACCCAATGTCTCCCCAACATACGGGCGTCCTACACCTTCTATCGTATAGCATCTCGTATGGTGGCATGCCATTGCTGGCATGATAATTGTTGTTGTATGAGAATTCCGCTAACGGTAAGTGATCATCCCAACTTCCTCCAAAATCGATCACGCATGCTCTAAGCATATCCTCGAGTGTCTAAATCTTTCTCTCAGACTGACCATCTGTCTGAGGATGATAAGCCGTGCTAATGTGTAGCCTCTTCCCCATCGCATCATGGAATCTCTCCAAAACTTCGATGTGAATCGGGTGTCATGATCAGACACTGGTATACCATGACCAGCTATAATCTCCTTAATGACCAGATCCACCAGTCTCTCGGATGAGTACGTCTCGTGAATTGGTAAGAAGTGAGCACTCTTTGTCAAACGATCAACTATCACCCAAATGGTATCGTACCCCCTCACCGTACGAGGGAGCTTCATTATGAAGTCCATGGTGATGTGCTCCCACTTCCACTCGGGTATATCCAACAGTTGGATCTTCCCGTAGGGCTTCTGATGCTCTGCCTTCACTTGCAAACGAGTAAGGCACTTACTCACACACGTCGCTACATCACGCTTCATTCCCGGCCACCAATAATCTTTCTTCATGTACCGGTACATCTTCGTGGCACCAGGATGAATCAAGTATCGAGTCTTATGAGTTTCATCCATGATTCGCCCCCGTAGGTCTCCATAACGAGGGATCCACATCTGTCCATTTCGGGTTCTAACACTGAGAGTGTTCTCACCTAATTTTGCAACTAGACACTTCATTCATTCAGAGTTAATCCGATCCACTTTAAGCGCTTTGTCTTGAAAATCCTTGACATGTTTCATCACATCAGCGATCTTAACCAACTGATAGGCCTTCACCTGAATCGGCTCGGGTCTCTCCTTTTGAATAAGGGCATCGGCCACAACGTTAGTCTTACCCGGATGATAATGGATCTCACAGTCATAATCCCTGATGAGCTCTAACCACCTCCTCTACCTCATGTTGAGATCCTTTTGCTTAAAGAAATATTTTAAGCTCTTGTGGTCCATGAAGATGGTGCACTTCGTCCCGTATAAGTAGTTCTTCCAAATCTTCAACGCGAAGACCACAGCCGCTAGCTCCAGATCATGGGTGGGATAATTGACTTCGTGGGTTTTAAGCTATCGGGACATGTACGCAATTACCCTTCCTCGTTGCATCAGCACGCAACCCGGTCCTAAGTAAGAATCATCTGAATATGCCACTAAGTCCTCACTCCCTTTGGGGAATGACAAGACAGGATCTTGAGTCAATCTCATCTTCAACTCCTCAAAAGCATTCTCTTGTGTTTGACCCCACACGAACTTCACATCTTTACAGGTCAACTTAGTCAACGGAGAAGCTATCTTGGAAAAGTCTTTGATGAATCTCCTGTAGTAACCCGCCAAACCAAAGAAACTACGGATCTCTGATGGCGTCTTTGGAGATTTCCATTGCATCACTGCCTCAACCTTTGCCGGGTCCACCATAATTCCTTCAGCATTAACAACATGACCCAAAAACTGAACCTCATGCAACCAAAAAAACACTTGAAGAACTTAGCATGCAACTTCTCTCTTCTAAGTGTCTCCAACACCTTGCGTATATGGCCGACATGTTCTTCCTCACTTCTCGAATAAATCAGGATATCATCGATAAACACAATCACTAATTTATCTAGCATTGGCCGACACACTCGGATCATCAAATCCATAAAGGCACCTGGCGTGTTAGTTAAACCAAAAGACATAACGAGAAACTCGTAGTGTCCGTAACGTGTGTAAAAAGCTATCTTAGGGATATCTTGCTCCTTCACCTTCAACCGATGGTAGCCAGATCGGAGATCTATCCTTGAGAACCAATGCACCTTGGAGTTGATCAAACGAGTCGTCAATCCGTGGTAACGGATACCGATTCTTCACCGTCAACTTATTCAGCTCTAGGTAGTCGATGCACATCCGCACACTACCGTCTTTCTTCTTCACGAATAAGACCGGAGCACCCCATGGAGAGATACTCGGTTGAATGAACCCTTTATCTATCAACTCCTACAGTTGAGCCATTAGTTCCTTCATCTCGGTAGGAGCTAATTGATATGGTGCTTTGGAAACAAGTTAAGCACCGGGTATCAGATCAATCTGAAACTCAATCTCGTGATCCGGTGGCACACCTGGAAAGTCTTCTGGGAACACGTCTGTAAAGTCACACACAACCGGCACATCAGACAATTATGGTACTGGCACATCCACATCTTTCACATAGGCCAGGTAGGCACTACATCCACGTCTCATGTACTTCCCTGCAACCACTATCGAAATCACCTTTGCAATCGTAGTGACACGATCACTGTAGACTGTCACCAAACTTCCATCGGGCACAATTAATCGAATCATCTTCTTGCGGCACACAATGTTTGCCACGTAAACTGCTAAGCAAACCATCCCTAGTACTACATCAAATCCGCGTAGGGGCATCACAAATAGCTTAGCAGAAAACCTATGGCCTTCTAGTTCTATGTCGTAATCTTCTATCACATCAGAAATTCTAGTAGACTTACCAATAGCAATTTCTACATCAAATTGCTCATCAATACTCCTACTATTAACAGGCAACTTAGCATAGAAAGCAGCAGAAATGAAACTCCTACTAGCTCCAGAATCAAATAATACATAGGCACAAGTTTGGTTTACTAGAAACATACTTGACACGACATCGTTTGTTTTTTGGAGTGAAACCACCACGTCCAAACCGTTTCCCGTTCTAGTTCTTATCACCACCACATTTCTTCCTCGCTTCCACCATAGTCTCCACTCGCGCATCATATAACCTACCCGCTAGGTCTACAACTGATCGAAAGGTACACGGTCGGGCAGCAATCAAATGCCTACGTATGTCAGTCAGCAATCCCTGGATGTACCTCTTAATCTTCCTTGATACCGGAGTCACCTGATCCGGTACTAGCCTTGCCATCTCATCAAATTTTATTGTATATTGTTGGTGTGTCATAGTTCCCGCTTCCAGCTGCAGGAACTCCCTCTCAATCTTGTCCAACTCCCTGTGAAGATAGAACTCCTCAATCACCAACTTCTTTAGTTCTGGCCACCTCAGCTTTCCAATGGCTCTGTTACCCTCAGCTTGGACAATGTTGTCCTACCAGCATAAGGCCGAGTCCATAAACGAGTGGGTAGCAAACTTCACCTTCTGATCTTCTCAGCACTCGCTGATATCAAGCATCGCCTCCATCTCCATCACCCATCGGTTAGCAGCAGCAGCATTGCTGTTCCCATCGAATGTTACAGGCTTGTATCTCTGAAATGCCCTGTAATTGCAGCCCCATGCAGTTTCCTGCACTGCTTCTTCCTCCTCCTCTTCACTTGAGACAACCGTCTTAGCCTTCGATTGTTCTCTTTCTCCTCTCCAGTGGGCTTCCTCTTTTTCTTCCTCTCTTTCTTTTCGTCCTCCCTCACAGCCTTAATCACTTCAGTCACTACAGATGACAGTATCATCTGCATGACTTGATGAACCTCCTCCACTACTGCATCTTTCACCGAGGCCCTCAAGTTCGTACTCTCATCACCACCTTCCTAGTGATGCATCTCGGGATCTTCACGGGCCCTCTCATTAGTCTTAGCCCTATTCCTTGTAACACGTGGTTCAGCACCACATCCACCATGTACTCCACCCCTAGAGGCATTAGACAATCTACCTCCATGTAACGCCCGGAAATTTTATCAGTTAAAAAAGTGAAAAGAAAGAAAAAGAAATAAGAGAAAGGAAAAAGAAATTATCTTGAGAGAAAGTAAAATGAATAAAAGTAGAGGGGCTAAAAGTGCAAAAAGGACAAAATATTATTATTATTATTCTGTTTATATTGGGCATGGCAGCCCACATCTTCTGCATTTCTCAACTGCTCGACATTTTAGAGAAAGAAAGCAGAAGATCTTCAGTTCTAGAGAGAGCGTAGCCAAATTCAGTTAAGGTAAGTAAATTTAGTATAATTGGTTCAGTTTTTATGGATTTTTTACCATGAAACCGGTTTCTACTTGTTCTTATGTGTTTATATGTGCTCGGGTATGCGTTTTTGGACATGTTTAGATGTTAGAAACTTCTGAAAAGTTCAAGTCGAAGGAGTTAAGCTTGGAAGCAACTTAGGTAAGTTTCTAGACCCCGTATTTTATGTAAGGCCCCGTTCCTGGGCACCTCACAGTTGGTCATTCATCGCACTTCAAACATATAGTTTACATATACTAAATAGAATAACACAGCGGAATAGATAAGAAGTACGTTCTCATTTCATCATAAAAGCTTTTACAATTCATTACATCGTTGATTCGAATGCAAAATACATGCTTTCTTTACATTACATAACTTTACTATGATTGTTGCGGAAGCATATGAGACCGAGGATTTCTTAAGTAATCTCGTTTATCTGAATCCTCAACAATCATAGGGTCATATACAGTGACCTCTAGTACAAATACATTAAAACTAATTTAAAGAAGATTCCTTAAGTAATCCCGTTTATCGGGATCCTCAAAGAATCTTGCACTTGCATGCAACATAATGTGTTGCATGCATTATGAACCCGCAACATATTGCGTGGCAGCATTATCAAAAGAAGAATGCCATCCCAAATGAGCTGAGTAGTCGCCTCGTGCCATCCCCAGCAACACTACCTGCCAACTGGAAACACATAAAAAGTCAGCGTTGCTGAGTGAGTTCTAGTTTTATAATAAACATACTTTGTTATTCTTTATAAACCATTCTTTTCTTTCATGCAATCATGCATCATACGTACACATAGATAATACCTTTATTATCGCTTTCCTTCATTTATTCATTTGTTATACATCATTATCGTTTCTGAGCATACATCATACTATATACAGATAGTACTCATTATTATCTTCGTCATTCATTCGTTACATCTTTATCATTCCGTTCTCGTTTAGATCCTGTCAGGCTTTACCCACTTCATAGCACGCAGCCATGATTACTGTGGTCGAATGACAAGGATTCCGTTTCATTCGTTCTTTACATCTCATCTTACACATTGGATATCTTTTGTACCAATACCATATGCTATACCTCAATCAGTCTTAGCTACCGGGCCGAAGTCATTAAATGAACAGCAAAGTGTATGCCACGGTACTAGAGGTAAGCGGTAGATGCACCATACATATGGTCAATCACAAAGAAGGACCCGTTCTCCTTATCCAATGCTTGCAAGACTTCTTTCGTTCGTTCGTTCATTAATGCATGTATTCATCATCCTATTTCTTTTTCATTCATTCGTTAATACATGCATTCATCATCACGTTCCTCTTTCATTATCTTTCACTTTACGTTACATAATACTTCGTTCATTCGTCACCGTAGTACGTAAAGTCATGGAAAGATTTACATATGTTATCATAAGGAACACACACATAACAATCATACAACATCATGCAAGGCGTCGTACATACGTATCATTCATACATCATCATATAAGGTGTCATGCACACATACCGTTCATACATCGTCATGCAGGGCGTCATACACACATATCATGCCTTATACATAAGCCTGCAACATCATTATCATGGCCAACATAACCTCAAAGGCCTCAACGGTTCTATAAGGGCGACTGAGCATGCTTCAGTCGCAGGGTCTCTATGCGACTGAACATTAGCGATTGGACTACTGTGCGACTAGTTCCTCAATCATACAATTGACCCTGTGCGACTGAGCACATAAACGACTGGACCCTTAGTCGTAGGGTTAGTCGTGCGACTGAACCTACAGCCGTATGAATGAGTCCCAGTCGTGCGTATGAACCTTAGTCGTCCGAATGAACCTCATTCGTCCCTCAGTCGTACGATTGACCCTCCAGTTGCCTAGCCCTAACTGTGCAGCAACTGGAGTTCATCTCGAACTGCAGCCGCGACATACGGCTCTAAAACCCATCTAAACTCATCTCAAACCCGAATTAGCCCTCCCAAACCTTAGGGATTCATACTAGGACATCATACAAGCTTATACAAGTCCTAATTCGTACTTTAAACACACTACACATGATTACACCCAAATGGGTCAAACATACACTTTACAAAATTGGGTTTTATATGTGATCCAGCCCCAAAATCGTTGAAAACATGTAAATGAGGGGTCCTAGAAACTCACACAAGCAAGTAGGAGATGAAGAGCTCCGTTTGTACTAGTTGCTCGACAAGTTTCACGCCCTAATCAAGCCTTTCTTTCTGTTGCCTCTTATGTCGCTCTTTTCTCCCTTTCTGCTCTTCTTCCCGACTGAAATGTGTAAGTGTGGGGATGGGAGATGGCTGCCCCTCCTTTATAGCTACAGCTCAGTCGCCCCAAAACTCCAGCCGACTGGGCCTCCAGTCGCCTGAACACCATGCGACTGGACCTCCAGTTGCATGAGTTCCATGCGGTTGCATCTTCAATCTTCTGAACATCGTGTGAGTGAGCCTACAGTCGCATAGATTCCATGCCCCTGATCCCCCAGTCGCATGACATTTCAGAGAAGGAAATTTTCGAGTGTTACATTTTACTTGCTTTTAAAGATTTTGGGGCTGAAAATGCATGTAAAACGTTTTAAAAAACTTTTGTATGTATGACAGTATGAATTTATGCTTGTATCTTGTTGTTTGATGGTTGTGCATACTAAGTTAAGGATTATAATGGTAGTGACAAGCTTAGAACATGTTATGATGTTGTTTGGGACTGATAAATATATTAGAATTGTATAAGTTGGTAGTCATGCGCCCAAACAGGGCCCTTGCGCCTAGTTATTTGCCTTAGAAAAGTTTTAACTAAGGTCATGCACCCAAACAAGACCCATGCGCCTAAAAATATGAATTAGAAAGTTAAGTATATGATAATGCACCCAAACAGTAGTCCATGCGCCTATAATGCCTTAGAAATTTCTAATTGAAAGTTGATGCGCCTGAACAGTAGTTCATGCGCCTAAGTTTTGATGAAATGCCTAAGTATAGGGTGATGTGCCCAAATAGCGCTCATGTGCCCAAGGGGCTCATGCGCCTAAGTGTTGAAACAGCTAAGTATAGACTCATGCGCCTGCATAGTGGAGAAACGCCTAAACAGTTCTCATGTGCCCAAACACTTAGAAAGTTTTCTGAATTTTTGGGAAAACCAGATTTTAGGGTTTGACCCTAGTTTGACTTATGGACTGTTTTGGTCTATTTTAAGCATGAATATGTAACGGTCTATGAATAGAATATGCATGATGAATGTATCATATGCATATGTGTATGAAGTGCTATCTTTTAATGATTTTCAAAATAGGATCCTTTTCATTCGACCCCGGAATGGTGGCTTCGGGCCACGGGCTTTGTGACAGATATTAATGAGGCTTTGTGCTCGGAATGGTGGCTTCGGGCCACGGGCTTTGTGACAGATATTAATGAGGCTTTGTGCCTGGAATGGTGGCTTCGGGCCACGGGCTTTGTGCCAATTAGTATTGAGGCTTTGTGCCCAGAATGGTGGCTTCGGGCCACAATGGGAGGGAAAAGCTTGACAGGATCTAGAATCAGTACCAAATGAATGAAAAGATAAAGTACGATGTTAGGACCGTTTTCGTACGGACTACTAACTGATTCTACGTGAGACCAGATCAAATAGCACGAAATTCTATTTGATTGGAAATCCAATCAGTGAGAATGAATAACCTGATCGATCTAACAATAAAGCAAACATTACAAACGACTTGGAATCGATCAGGAACGAACTATGAACTTGGATGGACGACTTGGGACGCTATGGACGGCTAGGGTATGATAGTATTTAAAGTGTTCTGTTTTTCCATGAATTATGTGGTATTTATAGGTTTTCAGTGTTCATTCGTATGACTGAACCATTAGCATCATTCAGTCGTGCGACTGACTCATGCGTCTGACTCATACGCACGACTGAAGGTTCAGTCGTATGACGGAGTCAATCTTATGTCTCAGTCATACGACTGATCCAGTCACCTGGTTCAGTCATGCGACTGGTCTATAAGTATGGTTCATTCGTGCGTATGGTCCATAAGTATGGTCCATCAGCATGAATGACCACATGACTAAGTTAAACACATTTTTGAATCAATATTGACTCAGAACTATTTACAACAACCTCAAACCTATATATACTGTTCATCTATATAAGTAATACCAATTACAATATGAATATGATATAAACAAAGACAATTAAACATCAAAAGCATATCATATTTCATTCAACGTTTTTATTACATATGTGTAAGAAATGAAAGACATTTACATTGAAGACCATAAACTAGGAACAATGTATCAACAAACTCCCCTTGGACCTAGTTTATCCTATTGTCTATCATTCTTCACATATTCTTTGAATTTCTTGTACTTTTCCTCTTTTGTGACTCCTGTGAGTATCACGAAAGCAAAGCAGAGTCGTATCACATGTTGGAATTGGAGAGCTTATACAATATCCTATGTGTCATAGAACAGTGGCCACTTGTATAATGTTTAGGACTATGACCGCTTCCCCCGTCCCCCAGTTGTAATACCACCAATTAAAGTGTGGAGTGAAGTCCTGAGGCAACTCCTACAATGGGATCTTAGACATTGTGCGTGGGGGACTCCACTTCAGTAATACCTTCGGCTTCCCGGTGTTAGGGTCAACTTCAGTCTTATGAATGAACCTCTTAGGTTGTTGAGGTCTGAAGTTTCCCCATCTGGTGTGGCATTCTCTCTTTAACGCCATCTCGAACCAACCCGACATCTTCCTCGGGTTGGCATACAAAAGGTCTAAACAGGCTAACCAGTTCAGTTTAAAACTAGGAAGAGTCTTCAGATTGTGTGGGAATCTGAAGTACTCAATCCCCTTCTCCCACTTCACGGCATATACCTCCAAAACTTCAAAATAGACCCAACTAATGATTTTGCCTGACACCTTCTGATGTCTCTTAACCTTGTGTAGTTTGGTGTAGGCGTTTGGCTTTGGAGGTTCACGTTGGGCTTTCATCTCTTTCAAACAAGCTGCCCATTCAGCCTTCATTAACTCAACATCAGCATCTGTGGCTTGGGCTTTATCTTCCTCTTTTTTATCTCTTTCTCTTTCCCATCAAGAGTTCCAAAAGTATCACTGCCAAATGTTTCACCCAAGTCGGGGATAACATTACCCTCAGGGTCAATGTACTCTAGATAATACTCTGATATGATATCTTCAATCTCGATCTCATCCACGCCTTGTAGCTCTTCATCACTAACAATGTCGGCCTCGGGAGCATCTTTGACAAGCTCGTCTGGATTTAGTCTGAACATATCTACGAGCTGCTCATCAGTCAGGTTGTGGATGATTTCTCCCGCTTCTGGAGTGTAACTCACAGACCGTCTTACTATCCCTTGCAAATCAAGAATCATGGTGAGTTGAGTCATGATTTGCTGAAGGGGAGTAATATCATAGTCATCGGTCTGTTGAGTTGTATCTGTTCGAATTCACAACCAACAATGCATACATTAATCATTTATCAAAGACATTAAACATAAATTTTTATAAATTACATTAATGTAATAAACATTTCAAGTACAAAAATTTCAAGTACATAAACATTTAAGTATTACTTTTCCCTTCATCATGTGTCTCTTCAGCTTGAGGACCTGAGGAAGAGGCTCCTTGATCTTGGCTCCTCTTGGTGCGCCTCTCCCTTGTCGATGGTGTAGAGGCTGATGCAGTTTCATCACCTACCTGATCATCATCCTCATCATCATCACCTCTCTTGTCCTTTCCACTTCCTCTGACATCCTCCTCATCACCTTCTTCATTTGATTCATCATCAAACAACTCATCATCATCATCATCATCTCCACCATCATCGTTATCTCCACCATCATCACCATCACCCTTAATCGTCAAGGGCTCACCCTTAGTTCCCTTCAACCTCAGCATCAGCTTCTTGTTCTTCTTTTCCAATCCCTCAATCCGCTATACGGATGCCATCAATAGCTCGTTTTGGGTAGTCGTGGCATGGTGAGCTCGAACTAATGCTCTCTCATGAGCAACGTTCATCTCTGTCAGCTGAGCTATCTGCTTGCCCTGGGTGGCATTGACCGCCATCAGCTGGTTCATCTGGTTGGCTCTCAGATCAGCTGTCGCTAACAGCTTGAGCACCAGTCTGTTGAGGCTCGCCAAATGCTCCTCTAACCCAACAGTGGGTAGAATCGATCCCTGTGGAGGTGGGATCTGGGTGGATGTGCCAGGTTGGGGAATAGAAGGTGCAGTGGTGGATGTGGTGTAGATGGGAGTAGGAGTGGGAATGGTTGGTGGTGGAACCGTTTTAGGCATAGTGAGTGAGGTGGATGTGGATGTATATGTGGTGTATGGTATGGTAGTGGTGGTGGCTGGGATGGTAGTGGTGGTAGCTGGGATGGAAGTGCTGGTGGCTGTGGTGGTGGCAGTGGCTATAGTGGTGGCAGTGGTGGAAGAACAGACGAGTACAAATCTCTGCCTCTTGCCCTTCTTGCCAAAGGGTTTTCCTACTCGTTTCCTCCTGGAACCCTTGGCAATTTGGGATCCCCCTGAGCTCATCGGCTGGTCGGGGGTATATGATGGATTTGTGACATCAGTGTTACCACCCTCCAAACCAGCTAGGCGCCATCCAACCGCCTCATATCCCATCTTGGTAGCCACAACTCGGCCACCGACTCTCCTAGTGAGAGGCTTATCATCTGACTCCTCCTCTTCATCTACTAAGAAGTCCTGGTGGACGGCAGCCTGCTCAGATCCACCGAGAGCTGAGGAACTGCTCTGCGGAGGTGGTGGGGAGATAGTAGACCTGTCGGTGGCTCGTGGTTGACTAGAGCCAGTATCTCCACCACCCTAACCGTAATCCTGGTCATCATCATCTTCGTCATCGTCATCTTGAACCATAATGGGCTCAACATCAGAATCACTGTCATCGTGACGCCACTTCTTTCAAGCAGGCGTCACGTAGTCCACGTTGGCCAGATGGCCAAATAACCTCCTAACCGGGGTCTTCACCTACTTGCCCTGGTACACCTTCATCCTTACAAGTGTGGTGTCATCCATCACCTCTAGAGTCACTGCATCATCCTTCTCTTTGGGCAGGTGAGGAAGCTTCTCATCAATGATCATCTGAAGAAACCTCGGGTACATACGGAACCCCTCCTTCCCTTTCGCCTCTATGTTCTCCGTCAGGTAAGTGAAGAACATCCGCGAGAAACTGAACGATGGTTCAGTACCAGTACAACGAATGCATTCTGGATTTGATCGCTCATCTCGTCAAATCCTCCACGTCGGGAGGCAATACACTTGATGATCACATGTGCCAGATACTTGAACTGTGGGCACATGTTACTCTTGTTTATCACGCCGGCATTGATATCGTCGGTGCACTTGATCCTCAAGAAACATTCCCGAACAGTCAGGGGATGTAGCTTGGTTGGGTAGGCTCCATCCTCACCCAAGTCCAAGACCCTCCGGAAGTCATCTTCCCCTATATCGATATCTTGGCCGAAGATAGAACTTCAGATCCTGTATGGCTCAACAGAGCGATCGACCACGGCATTCTCCCAGAATGCCTGCTGTATGAATCAATAAGGTGTGCAGGGAGTAGAAATGGCTCTATAAATCCTTGATCAACGAAGAAAAGCAATGATCCTAGCGAACTCTGAAGCATTCTGGGATTTAGTCTCAAGGTAAGCACATATATTGTGCTTAGTGCTCATGGTCCATCTGTCAGCCATGTTGCTGTAACACAAGTAACAAATACGTTAGATCTGTTCATAAAGATGGACATTTGAATTAGAACAGATTATATCTAACTGGTTCAATCGTACGATTGAACCACACGACTGAGCTCAGTTGTAAGATTGAGCCTACGACTGGACTTAGTCGTACGCTGTGCCATGCGGTTGAGTCAGTCATGCGACTGAGTCACCGATTGATTCAATCGTGCGATTGAATCATGCATCTGGCTCAATCATGCGACTGAAGTTCATCAGCATGTCCTTTCGCATCTGCACTGTTTGAGTCCAAATTTTGAATCATTGCCGAAACAGTCATTTAAACTTCAAGTTTGGATTCATTAGATGCGCCTAGACTCGATACTACACTTAATGTCTTTTAAATACACATTTAGGTCCATTTAAGTGTTCTATTTTAGTTTTTAAGTCACGGTTCTTGTTTTAACCCATTCAGACTGTTGATACATATTGATGTACCTAGTTTATGTTCTGAAATGTAAAAGTCTTTCATGACTTACATATATGTAATCGATGTAATGAATTGAATAAATGATATATCAAGTGCGTTGTGATGTTAATTTATGTTTGATTATGTCATGATATCATTATATTGAATGTGTTGCACGTGTATGAACTAATTATATAGGTTTGATGTTGTTCTACATGGTTCTAAGTCAATAAGAACATAGAAGTATGTTTAACTTATCCATGTGATAGTTCATGCGAATGGACCATGCTAATGGACCATACGCATGAACATATCATGCTTATAGACCAGTCGCACGACTGAACAAGAAGACTGGATCAGTCGTATAACTAAGACATAAAAGTGAGTCAGTCGCACGACTGAACCTTCAGTCCTGCGTATGAGTCAATCGCATGATTCAGTCGCACGACTGAACCCCACGACTGAACCATGCTAATGGTTCAGTCGTACGATTGAAGACATGAAACCTATAAATACCACGTAATTCGTGGAAAAAAATAACACTTCGAATACATAAGTACCCTAGCCATCCAGAGCGTACCAGAACATCAATCCAAGTTCATAGTTCGTTTCTGATCAATTCTCATTCGTTCTTAACATTTGTTTCATCGTTGGATTGATCGGGATATTCGTTCTTACTGATTGGATCGCCAATCAAATAGGATTCCGCACTATTTGATTCGGTATCACACAGAATTTGTTAGTACTCCGTACGAGATTGGTCCTAACACGGATAGTATAGATCGATTAGTCATCCTCATTTGTCATGATTTCAGTCTCAAAGTACCTATAGACGGATAATAATCGGTCACCGATGCTAAAACAGTAGTAATCCCAACAAGAAATTTGAAAAGGGTGACTTTGCAATTGGCGGTTTTGAGAGAGTTTTTGAAGTCAAGTGTAGGGCTATGACCGACTGAGCCCTTTTTTATACTCATTTGAGTTTCAGTCATGCGACTGAACCCATATGCATGATTCATTCGTGCGACTGAGGTTCAGTCATACGACTGACTTAGACTTCCTTAGCCAGACGTAAGATTGGTTCATACTTGTGATCCAATCGTATACTTTGACCCATACTCGTGGTCCAATCGTGTGAATTGCTCATACTCGTGGTCCAATCGTGCGATTGGTTCATACTTATGGTCCAAACGTGCGACTGGTCCATACTTATGATCCAATCGTGCGATTGGCTCATACTCATGAGTTTGACTTCACTTTTCCAAACCTTTCAAAAACTTGAATTTGATATATGACATTATGACCATAGATCATCTCAGACATGATCCTTTTAACTGAAAACTTTTGATCACCTCAGACGTAATCCTTTAATCAAAACAGTTTGATCACCTCAGACGTGATCCTTTTACCGTTTCAGAAATAAGATTTTATCATATAATGTTCGGTTCAATTTATGACATTCACAGATTTCCTCTTGTTACATAGTCCGACATCGACTCGATACAAACATAACTAAAACTAAGATAAACTTTATACAAACTAAATTAAGGCAATATTTTTGTATTTTTCATTTGAGGTGGGTTGAATGCATTTTAACTCTCCTTAAACGATTTCTCCCCCTGAGCAGAACAGCTTTAAGCATTCTCATCTTATCTAGAAATATTTTTATGAAATCATATAGGCATAAACATAATCATTTAGGGCCTTTTATATTTATTTAGATAACTAACAACGTTATATTTACCTATCATAGAATCTTATTCATCTAAGAGTCAAGAGCACTAACAGGAAATCATGCTAGAGCTGTTATGTAGCACACATTGATTTTGACCATCGGAGAATGCTACCATGATGATTGTCAATATATTTGTGCACCTAAATCCATACACGAATTTTTGACATACATTGGTGATTATTTAGGTTTATTATTTCAACAAACATTTATGGATCCCACACTTATATGGTAATCAACTTTCCTCAGGAGATTTTTGAGCGGTCTACGGGTTTTGACAAGAAGAAACTATTCTAAGAGCTTTCAAAGAGATGCCAAGCCTCAGGTCAGTGCCATCGCACAGCAAAGAGGCGCAAACAACAATGAATTCTAGAATATTTAGGTTGTGCTTATCCTCAGGTCAGTGCCATCGCACAGCAGAGAGGCACACAACCTATCTTATTGTTAGAGTAATTGTCTTATACATATAACGCACCAACAACATTTGTCGTTAGCTTGATTGCATTTCACAATTTTTTCATGCACTTTGCTCCTTTTTATGGTCGTCTGCACACATCTGTGCTCTTCACCCCTTATTGGAAATAAGTTGATTGTGTTAATCAAAGATAAGATGGAAACCCACAACTTGTTGAACAATTTAGTTTTAAAGTTGTTCACCAATGAAGTCTACTTGTCTATTGTGTCGAATCTACCAACACATCATATAATGGACTAGCAACCCCTAGATCTACTCTCTCTATGTAACCACAGTAGCAGACTAGCTTACTATCATATTTCCACTCATTAAGTTGTGACTTCTTAGACTTATAAATTTTTGTAACTTTGAGTATAACATTTTAGAACATTTAAATCCTTTTGGTGTCCCAAACAATTCGATGTCTGTGTACTATCATTTTCCAATTAACTTGAATCGATTTCAAGATGTGATGTCTTCGCTTTTCAGCTTATCTACCCACCCCCGTTTTTTTAAGTAATTAAATACTAACTACTGAAACTAAAGCTATTCTCCCCCTAAAATTCTAAAACCAAAAATCTTTTTGTGTTTTTGAATTTTTAAAGACAGAAAAATAAAATAAAGAAAAGAAAAAAATAAAAAATAAGACATAGAGACGGACTATGAACTTGATTCCTATGGAATCACATCATCTTTCTTTTTAACGCCATTGACCTCTAACAGATAATGAAATCGAGGTTCATCAAAAGCTTTTAAGTAGAGGTCGGCGCGTTGGAAATCCGTGTTTATTTTAACAACATCGATTAATTGTTTTTCAAAACAGTCACGTATAAAGTGATATTTAATACTGATGTGTTTAGTTTTGGGATGTTGGACCGGATTTTTAGTGACAATAATAGCAGCAGAATTATCAACAAATATGGGAGTGTTAGAAAATTTCAAACCGTAGTCTCGCATTTGCTGTTGAATCCAGATGATTTGTGAACAGCAACTTTCCACAGCAACGTATTCAGCTTCACATGTTGATAGAGCAACAGATGTCTGCTTCTTACACTGCCAGGTGACTAATCATTTTCCAAAGAACTGACATCCCACAGATGTTGACTTGTAATTCATCTTGCAACCACCATAATCTGAGTCACTATACGCAGTTAGCTCAAAGTCGTCATCATGAGGATACCACAACCCAAGCGTTGGAGTACCCTTCAGATAACGAAAGATCCCTTTTACCCCAATCAAATGATTTACTTTTCGTTTCGCCTGATATCTGGAACAAATACACGTGGCATACATAATATTAGGACAAGAAGCTGTGAGGTACATGAGAGATCTGATCATTCCTCGATACATAGTGGTATCAACTAAATCACCATTTTCGTCGGGTGCCACATCATGGTTCGTGGCAAGAGGAGTACCTGCAACCATTGCATTCTCCATGTCGAACCGACTAAGGATATCTCCAACATATTTGGTCTGATGTAGGAAGATTCCATTTCGTGTCTGATCAACCTATAAACCAAGAAAGAACTTCATCTCTCCCATGGCTCTCATTTCAAACTCAGCTTTCATCACCGATACAAATTCTTTACATAATGCTTCGTTCTTGCAACCGAAGATTATGTCATCCACATATATCTGAACCAGTAGTAAATCACCATCCTTTTCCTTTATGAATAACGTGCAGTCAATTACACCCCTGCAAAATCCATGTTTCAGCAGATAAGTAGAGAGTTTCTCGTACCATGCTCAAGGGGCTTGATGGAGCTCGTACAAAGCCTTGTCTAGTTTATAAACTCTATCCTAATGGTAAGGATCCTCGAATCCTTTGGGTTGACTGACGTACACAGTTTCACGGATCTCACCATGAAGGAATATACTCTTCACATCCAATTGATAAACTTTGATCTGCATAAAGGATGCATAGGCTAGGAAGATTCTAATTGTTTCCAACCTTGCCACTGGTGCAAACACTTCATTGTAGTCAACTCATTCTACTTGCCTGAACCCTTAAATAACCAGCCTAGCCTTGTTTCTGATTATGACCCCTTGGTCATCCTTCTTACACCAAAGAACCCACTTAGTGCCAATCACTTTTGCACCTTTTGGTCTATCGAAAAGTGTCCAGACACCTAACTTCTTGAACTGTAGGAGTTCTTCTTGCATGACAGCTACCCATGCCTCATCCTTTAAGGCCTCATTTACATACTTGGGCTCAACTTGAGACACAAAACATCGATATGCCTCATCGTGTATGTATTCCTTTTCCATGACAGCAGCATAATCAGCTGAGTAGAGCTGATTTCTTATCTGAACTCCCAAGAGAATATCCCCAATGATGTTGTCCAGGGGATTATTCACATTAATCCGAGTTCCGGGAGTGATGGGGACCGCTACTTCATCATTCAGGTTTGGAATCACAGGATCAGTTTCTGTAGCTGTTGAAGGGCTGGGTTCTGAAGTTCTAGTTACTTCAGGATTAGCTGCAAGTGTACTTTTAGTAGTGGGGACCTATTCCTTCTGGTTCACATTTTCAGGTTTAGCATCTTCATCATCAGAGGAATCACTTACCTCTAGTTCTCCCCCAGAAGAGCTAGTAGAACCTTCTAATGGAGTCGATGATGTCGAGTCTCGAGTAGGAGTGTTAAGAACATCGTACATCATGTGAGTAGCCAACACATCATTAGAAAGGGAAGAAGGTAGATTGAAGGACTTAAAAATACCATCATAGTTGAAGAAAAAGGAAGGTCATTTTCCCGTAAGGGGGGTGGTGTATCTTTGTACATCAACATTGCACCACACTTCTACCTGACCAGTTGAGTAATTGTAAACCCTTTTGTCTGGTATACTGTATCCAAGGAAGATACCTTATCTGCCTTCTCACAGAACTTCCCAGTCTGTTTTTTCTTTAGCAGCATGCAGGGTGCGCCAAATGGTTCCAGATACTCCAAGTTAGGTTTACATTGTTGGAGCAACTCATAACAAGTGTTTTCATGACGTTTGACCACTAAAACTCGATTTAGAGTATAGCACGCATTAGCCACTGCCTCGTTCTTGAATTGAACCGGCAGTTTTGAGCCAGCTAGCATTGTCCTTGCTGTTTCTATCAAGCTCCTATTCTTCTGTTCAAAAACTCCATTCATCTGTGGAGTGAGGCAGAAGTGAATTGATGAACAATCCCTTTCTGACGATAGAATGCCTTCATCCACTAATTCTTGAGTTCTGCCCCGTTGTCTGAACGTATTTTCTGTACTTTTAGCTTGTAGAGTGACTCCAATATGGTAACAAGATGTTTGAATGATTCAAATTTCTCTGACTTCGCTTTCAGAAACATCACCCAAGAGAATCTTGAGTAATCATCCATCACCGCAAAGCAGTACCAATCACCAGCAATGCTTTTTATGCTGACAGGGCCAAACAGATCCATATGTAGAAGCTCAAGAGGAATCTCGATAGAGTGAACTTTCTTTGACTTGTAAGATTTCTTTGTTTGTTTCCATTTCTTGCATGCTATGCAGAAGTCTGGAAGCTGGAAGTTCTTGACAGTAACTCCATCCACTAGATCATTCTAAACTAGATGATTTAACTTCCTGGGATTGATGTGTCCTATTCTCCTGTGCCAGGAAACTAAATCCCTTTCAGTTGCTTTTTACAAGAAACACTAAGCAGTAGACTCAGTTGTGGAGGCTTTTGATAGGTCCAAGACATATAGATCGTTATATCTTGAAGCCGGCATTAGAACTTGCTCCTCCGGGATAACATACTCCTTCTTAAGTTTGTAGCACTTCTTATTGTCAAACACAACCTTAAAGCCCTTATCAAAAATTTAGGAGACAGAGAGAAAGTTGTTTTGCAATTCCTGAACATAGTTTACTTTGTCAAACTTTACCTTCTCGTTTCCCACTTCGCCTTGAGCGGTGATATAACCTCCTTTATTGCCTGCGAACGATACATGTCCCCCTTTAATTTGCTTGACGTTGAAAATGAGAGACGAATTCCCAGTCATGTGCCTGGAAGCCCCACTATCAATAATCCAGGTATTAGTGATAGCGTTGTAACGGACAACCTGCACATAAAATGGAAATTATTAGTTCAGGTTGGGGACCCAAGCCTTTACTGGCTTGGGTTTCCCAGTGATATCACACATCATGAACTCAACCCACTGACCTTCAGAGGATGAGGAAACATCTTTCTTCTTCTTGTCCTCAATGTCAGACACGTTACTTGATTTTTCTTTCCATAAACCAGTCTTGTATAAGGCCTGTTTGTGATAAACAAACGACTGGCTTATGGTATGAACTGTTGGTTCACTAATAGTCCTAGGTTTAGCCTTAGGCAACACAGCTTCGCTTTGAGCTTGTCTGTGTTGACTTTGGTGTCTTGGAGGAGAATTAGATCTATTTTTGAAAAATCTTGGTTTTTAATCGAAAAGTTCAATTTTCCTTTTAGGAGTCTGATAATAAGGACAATTTGGAGAAATATGTCCTCGTTTTCCATAATTATAGCAGGATCTCCCTTTGACAGGTTGGGAAAATCTTCTATGAGGGGTTAAGTCTGGTCGCGAGCTGGTCTGTTTCTTATCCTGCTTAGATGCTTCACCTTCTTTAACAAATTTAATTGTTTTGACATTTTGAGCATACTTTGATGAATTGCACGTTTAGGGTTTGTTGGTTTAGCAGTTTTAGGTTCTGACGTAGATTTTTGTGAACCCGACCCAACACTATCCTGTTCAAATTTATCGCACAAATCCTCTTTAAGCATCTTATCTTTCAATCTTGAAGTAGTAGCCTTCTATTCAGTGACAGACTGCACAAGTTTACCTGTGAACTCTGGATCACTGACCAGAGGAGTAGTCACCACATAATCCTTAACCGGGTTATTATTTATTGGTTTACATTTAGTATTCAAAAGGATTGCAGGTGGTGGTGGTACTACTTTATCACCCAGACCTTCCCCACCATTTCGTTCTTTCACTAAGTTCTGAACTATGTGAGAGGAACTTGCTATACTATGCAGTTTTGTTTTAAAGATTCAACTTCGACTAGCAACATTGTTTTTTCCTTTTTAGTTTCCTTTAAATTGGTTAGATAGAACTTAATGTCATTTGACTGATTTAGGGCAACAACCTCGGTTTCCCTTAGTTGTTTCCCTAGCAGTTCAATCTTTTCCTTAAAACTACACTCATTTTGTATTAAAACACGGTTTGCTTCAGTGCACAGTTTTAAATCATTTACCAGATTATCATTGTGTTCTAATAACCGAGCAAATTTTGATTCCATGCTTTATCTAAATTTATCACATTCAGCACAAGCATGTTTATCAAATAATTTGTCTTTAGAGTATATCTGTGCGGAAATGGATGAATCAGCCATAAATGCAGAGTCAGATTCTTTAATAACTGGAGATTCTGAATTTGCAGCATTCAACTCTTCTTCCACAAGATGATCTACCACATCCATAGCTTCTTCAATATCTAAACGTGCATGCTCGGCTATGATGTCTCCCTCGCTTGCAGATCCATCATCCAAATCATCAACCTGTGCTACATTTGACTCTCCCTCAGATACAAATCGAAAGGACCAATCTTGTCCTTCATCGCCTTGAGCTACCATAGTTTTTGACTCTTTGTTTGATGATGTCCCAATCTTCTTTTTGTCCTGACGGTTGAATGAAGAAAAAGGGTTTCCATTACCTGTCTTCTTCGGCTTTACACATTCTCATTTAAAGTGCCCCTTTTCACCACAGTTGAAGCATGTGACCTTGGTTTTATCAAACCTAAATGTAGTGTCTTTAGTAGCGACCAAGTTCTGCCTCGTCTTCTTAACAAACTTCTTACCCCGTCTAACAGGACTGGCTAAGGCCCACATGATATCCATGCGCTCCAACTTAGTCTCATCAACCTGCTCGTAGTCCTCATCAGCAAGATGACAATTTCTAATCTTCCCTGCAACTAACCCATCATAAGACTGAACAACTGCTACTAAAAGATCCATGTGGTCTTTGGCAACTTCCACAGTAACATTACTGAGGTTCTCGGTCTTTAGCTTGGTAGGATTGGAATCATGAACTATGTATTGGGTTCCAGATGAACCTGATGGTTCACTTCCTGAGGAACTGCTTTGGGAAGGAGCAGATGAATTAGACACAAACACTGTTTAAAGCGGTGCCCCAGATGAAGCTGGAGTAGGAACTGAGTTGTACAGTGAAGAATTCTGTGCGTAGGATCCTTTCTTTGACTTGTATTTCAGTCGCAGTTCCTCCTCTCTTAACTTCAAGATAAAGTCATTTATGTCTAATGTGGCAAGAGTGTAATTTTATCTCATATTAGACACAAACGGATCCCATTTGTCTGGCAGACCATCAGCAAAACTAGAGACTTTGTCTTCCATAGATGTGGTCATACCATGAGTATGCAGTTCACTCATCAAATGATAGAACCGATCAATGATATCATCTAAGCTATCATTTCCAATTAGTGACAAATTATCAAACTCCTTCTTGAGAGCTTTAGCCTTCAGCGCCTTCAGGGTTGCATTACCATCATATTACTTCTCTAACGCCTCCTACAGCTTCTTCGACTGCTTGTTTTCAGAGAATTGATGAGATATGTCTTTAGGTATCGATTGAGTCAATAGTGCATATGCTTTCTTTTTAGCGTTATGTAGAACTTTCTGAGTTTCATTCATACCCCCTAAAGTCAACTTCATCCCATTAGCACTGACTGGTACAGTATAACCAGTCTCTATAGACGTCCAAAGATTTGGGTCAACTCCATTCAGGTAAATCTCAAACCGATGTTTCCACTGAGGATACTCATCCAACGTCAACAACTTTGGCGGTTTGTTGTAATTCCCAATCTCATTTTCCAGAAGAAGAAGATTTTGGATACGAGAGTCTTTTCTGGCAGTAAACGCAGCAACTGATCTTCCATTGCTTAAACTTTAACAAACTTGAGACAAGACAGATTCACTTGTGCGATTGAGAAAGGCGACTGAATCAACCGTGCGATTGAAGAATGCGAATGAATTCAATCGTGCGATTGGATTCAGTCATGCGAATGAAAAGGACGATTGAAATCAACCGACTAGAATAGCTTAACCGTACGAATGAACTATGCCAATGAGTTTAATCATGCGATTGAACAACGCGAATGGGATTTAGTCGTGCGATTAAGCTAATCGTGCGACTGAGGCTGCTGTTACAGGAAAAAGTCAAATTTTTGAACTCTTTGATATAAAAATACGAATTTTTCACGAACCCTAATCTGCCATATGATGAAAAGTCGAAACTTTAACACAAACACTCGTCAAACACACGTTTTTTGAAGCAAAAAGTGGATCTTTTGATTGAAAACGTTTAGTTTAACACCAAAACTAATTGAATCCACGCAAAATCACGAGCCAAAGCTTTGATACCACTTGTTAGGACCGTTTTCGTAAGGAGTACTAACGGATTCTGCGTGAGAACAGATCAAATAACGCGGAATTCTATTTGATTGGCGATCCAATCAGTGAGAACGAACAACATGATTGATCTAACGATTAAGCAAACGTTAAGAACGAGTTGGAATCGATCTGGAACGAACTATGAACTTGGATGGATGACTTGGGATGCTCTGGACGGCTAGCGTATGATAGTATTTGAAGTGTTGTTTTTTTCATGAATTATGTGGTAGTTATAGGTTTTCGGTGTTCATTCGTACGACTGAACCATTAGCATGGTTCAGTCGTGCGACTGACTCATTCGTCTGACTCATACGCACAACTGAAGGTTCAGTCGTGCAACTGAGTCAATCTTATGTCTCAGTCATACGACTGATCCAGTCACTTGGTTCAGTTGTGCGACTGGTCTATAAGTATGGTTCATTCGTGCGTATGGTCCATAAGTATGGTCCATCAGCATGAATGACCACACGACTAAGTTGAACACATTTCTGAATCAATATTGACTCAGAACTATGTACAACAACCTCAAACCTATATATAATGTTCATCAAGATAAGTAATACCAATTACAATATGAATATGATATAAACAAAGACAATTAAACATCAAAAGCATATCATATTTCATTCAACGTTTTCATTACATATGTGTAAGAAATAAAAGACATTTTTATTGAAGACCATAAACTAGGAACAATGTATCAACATACAAAATGAATGAAGTGATAAAGTATGAAACGAATGTTAACGAAAGATAGTGATAAAGTATGAAATGAACATTAACGAAAGATAGTGATAAAGTACGAAACGAACGTTAAGGAAAGATAATGATAAAGTACGAAACGAATGAATAAGTGAGATAAGAAATAAAGAATAAGGTTATGCTTTATTGTATGTAAGATGAATGCTGACGTACGAAAGTAAAGAAAATGTATTTTCTTATATGAACCGTATAAAGCATTTTAATACTTTAAAACTAGAACTCGCTCAGCAACGTTGGCTTTTATGCATTTTTCAGTTGGCAGGTAATATTGCTGAGGATGGCACCCGGGAAGGCTACTTGGCAGGGCAAGACTGACATCCATTCACGCATAATAATATTGTTGTTTTGTAATACAAATGAATGAGGCTTTTGTAATTTAACCATATTGTATTGCTTAACAACAGTATTTATCAATGAAATGAATGGTTTTTGATAATCTATTTCCGCTGCTTATTTTTTGAATTATATATTATATATGAAATGATGCAATGATTGTCCAACTGTGAGGTGCTAGGGAACAGAGCCTTACACTCCAGTCATTCTCTAATCACTATAAGATTCAAACACTAACATGGTCATTCAAGGTGCAGATAATGTCAAGTATAGTAAGTCGCTAATTACAATGGCCAGTTGTGATTAGCCACTTACTTTACTCTTCATTCCCCAAGCAATTCCTATCCTGATTACATCAGTATCTAAATCTACTAAGAGCACATAATTCAAATTGCACACGCACATAATACTGGTTAATCATTAAGAAAAGAAATACATGATGGCACGTAGCTACTCGGGTTGGCATCCCTTTCCTTTAGTCCTATTCTTAGTTTAAGATTAGGTTTTTGAAAATATTTTACCTAATTCACTTAAAATTTAGCTCTGATACCAACTTGTAAGGCCCCGTTCCCGGAGATCTCACAGTTGGTCAATCATAGCATTATACGTATAAAACATTACACATTTCATATCATAAGCAGCGGAATTAAGTTAACAAAAATCATTCATTTCATTTATAATTACTGTTGTTAAGCACTACATCGTTATTCATCAGTTACAAAAAAGATTGTTTAATTGCATTACAAAACAACAATATCATCAAATATGAATGGATGTCAGTCTTGCCCCGCCGAGTAGCTTCACCCTCATGTCATCCTCAGCAACAATTACCTGCCAACTAAAAATGCATAAAAGTCAGCGTTGCTGAGTGAGTTCTGGTTTTAAAAGTGTTAAAACACCTTGTATAGCTTATATATAAAAGTATTATTTTTCAATAAAATACTTTCTTTACTTTCATATACGAGAACACATCATACGTACCATCAGATAATGTCCATTCTCATCATTATTCCTTTCATTCATTTCTTTCATTATCGTACGCATTCGTTCGTTTCGTACTCTCTTCATTATCTTTCACTTTCATCCGGACCAATGTGCAATACCCCGAATATTGTGCACGAAGCTGATGTTGGGCCTGAGGTCTATAAATAGACCCCGAACATTGTACACGAAGCTAACCTAGTCACCTAGGGTATGCTACAAGGGTCCTGTCAATCTCAATGATTGACCCTGTGTGCATCCTTCAGGTTATCTAAACCGCACACAGTTGAGCTAACGACAACATGGTCATGCACCTCTATTCATTTGCTTGCAAGACTTTCATTCATTCTTTTATGTTCCACTTTTCTTTATCATTAATCTTTCACTTTTTATTAATGATAATACTTTACGTTTACGATCATAAACACGCCACGTAAAGTCACACAATAATAAGTAATATGGAACATAAGAACAGGCAATAAACACGCATAATATAAACAATTATAACTCTTAAGTCAAACTAGGGTCAAACCCTAATAATTCTGTTTATTCCAAAATTCCAGAAAATTTTCTAAGTGTTTGGGCGCATGGGAACTATGCAGGTGCATGAGCCCTATCTAGGCACATTATCACTATACGATCGCATTTTCAGTCGACCAAAAAGGCACGAGTTCAAACAAGCAAAACTCCTCCAACTTGCTTATGCACGAGTTCAAACACAGATGAAGATTTTTCCCTTCTTCTTCTTCAAACCGAGAGAGCTTCAAGTTCTTTCTTCTCCTCCATTTTCAGTCGACCAAAAGGCAGAAAGTGGGCATGGCATGGGCGGCCATGCCCTTTAAAAGTAAAATTTTGTACTTCTGTATTATTTTACACAATACCCCTTCCACTTTGGCTCCTTTTTATTTCCTTCAAGATACTAGTATTTCCTTTTATATTGACAAAAATTCCGGGCGTTACATACTTAGAAGTTGTTGGCTACAAGCAGCAAAGCAGCAGCAACCGCTCAAGAAAGTATCAACAAAAAAGAGAGTAGAGGTCATAGACAGTCTCATCAGCCTGGGAGTAGACAATAAAGAAATAGTTCTACTCCTATTAGATGAGCTTATGAAGTTAGAGAAGGCGTCCTTGCTATAAAAGGAAAAGGAGGAAGCAGCAATGTTGCCTATAGAGGAGGAGAAGAGGAAGAGGAAGGAGGAGGCAATGGAAAGGGAAAGGATGGAGGCAATGTTTTCAGAACCGGATCGGACGTCGAACCGGACGCCTTACTGGTTTGGTGGTCGGACCGGTCGGACCGGATTTAACTATATTTTAATTATATTTATATATGTAATTAAATATAAGTAATTTATATATGCTTTATATATGTATTTTGTAGTTATATATAAAATTTAAGTATATTTGGGTGTGTGTGAATGTATGTTTAAGATTATATTGAACACTTTGTCCCACATTGGTGTGGGGACAAAGTGATGTTTGGTTTATAAGTAATTTTTTTATCACTCTAGTGTATCCTTATGACATATTTTGCCACAAGTACTACCCGCGCGCAGGGGGGTGCAAAAATGGGGAAAAAGGTTGGATTTCCTGCGAACTCGTGTGTGCCCGCACGTGTCGGGACACGAATGCAGCTTCAAAAACCCAGGCCCGTGCGAGCCCGTTTTTTGAATTCGGTTTTACTTTTTGATCTAGCACACTAATTTTGTAGTTCAGCACCCCGTTTTTACTCAAAAAAATAAAAAAATAAATAAAAAAAAATACAAAGCCGGTCCAAACCGGTCCGGTTCCCCGGTCCGACCATCGACTCGGGTAGAACCGGCCGGTTCGACCCCCATAAAAACGAATCACACACGACTGGACCGGCCACCAAGCCGATCCCCGGTTCGACCGGTCGGACCGACCGGTCCGATCCGGCCGTGAAAACACTGGATGGAGGGGATAGCCTTTCTCTGCTCTAGAAGCTATTCTCAAAAGGAGCTGGCACCTCATGACAATGATATGATCTTGTTTCTTTTCGTTAAAGAGCAAGATCAAATCAACAAGGAGAGAAAGAGGACTGCTAGGGAGAAGCTAAAGGAGAAGAGAAAAAGGAGGAAGAGGCACAACTTGTTGCTGCTAAGAAGGTAGGAGACAAGGAACGGATGAAAGCTTATCTCAAAGCCCATGGCTTCACCGACAGCAAGTGGGTCCTATGTCTGAGAAGACACTACAGTGATGTGGCAACTCGTATTTTCAGGTTAACATTATTATCGTCATCCAACCCCTCTCCGATATTTCAAAGCAAATTAAATTAATTTTTTTTAAAATGATCATGATTATTAACATAATTATTATTATTAGTTAACTATAAGTAATTAACCTAAATTAACTCCAAAGCAATTCACGTTAAGATGAAGGACTAAAAGTGCCAAAATGGAATTAAAAATCTATCCTAAATAACCAACTTTCCACCACATTCGTGACTTCACTTTTCCAAGACCCTTAATCCTACCCCATCCCTCTCTCGGATCACCATAACCCACCATCTCACCGTTCACCTCCGTTCACCTTCTGGTATCCCTTCAATTCAAGCTGCAACAACTTTCTATCGTGGTCTCTCATTGTTATTCTCGTTGGTGACTCCTCCGGCGGCCGCCCCTACGCGACCTCCTCTCAACGGCGTTGTTGATCCTTTCTCAACCATAACAACGCATCGTGACTAATCATAGCCGTTCGTACGCCAATACGGTATGTTATATTCCCCGTCTAATGCGTTCGGTTTAGGTTATGTTTCGATTAAAGTCTCGGTTGAGGGTTCCCGGTTGGTTACGATGTGTATATGTCCTTCGTATATGTATGTATGAACGTTAGTAGCGATAATGATGTGTCTGCGATTATAGTCGTTATGTTTCTGTATGGGCACTCAAGTATGCGATGTATGTATATATTTCTACGTATATGTATAGCATATGTATGTATGCATATGTCCTGCATATGTATGTATGAATATGTTCTACGTATGTATGCATATGTGATCCTGTGATATCCATACTACCTTAATATTGATTTGAGAAGGGCAACATTGTAATTTCACACAAAAATCTCTTAATTTTAAGAGATGTAGATCTCTTATAGCACAACTTACATCTCTTAAAGCACAGGGTTGCTTCATTTGAGAAGGGCAGAGATCAGAGTTGCTTTCGACTTGCTTTCGACTTGCTTTCGGAGATGTACAGAGTTGCTTTCCGAAGACTTGCTTTCGGCCGGAGATGTACAGAGACTTGCTTTCGGAGTTTCAGAGTTTCAGATGTACAGGGCCGAAGCAGGGCACGCTTCAAGGTACCATCAAACTTCAGAGTTTCAGAGATGCTTTCGGCTGAAAGGTAACATCACCATCACCTCCTCAAATTCAAATTCCTCAATAAAGTTCACATCTGGTGCTTTCGACTTCAGAGTTTTAGAGTTCTTCACTTCGAACGTTGCAAATTGGGTGAGTGCTCCTCTTCTCTTCCTATTTCATTTACCAATTTAGTGTTCATGTATGTGAAATTTGGGGTGTTCATACCGAGAGACAACTTTTTGTACGTTAGGGTTTTCGTTTATGTTGCAAATTTGGGGTGTAGTCGATGATTTGCTTGTGAAATTTGGGGTGTTGTCCATGATTTGCTTGTGAAATTTGGGGTATTGATTGAACTGCAGTATTACATCTTAAATACATATCACATGTTGTTTTCGTCTTAGCAAGTTGCTTAATGGACAACACATTTGCTTCTTTTAAGGGGTGCAACTTTAAAATATAAAATCATTCGAATTATTGACAAAAAAACTTACATCAAATGTCAAGAACATGTCTGTCATATGAAAAGCAAGTAGTGTCGATCTTTTGTAGTATAGTTGTGTACATTTGGTTGTTTGATAAAACATATCAACAAGTGAATATGTCAACAACAATGGGGCAAAGAAAGGCATGTTTGTGGTTGAAAGAGTAGAGAAGAGGATATATATATATTTTGGATGATTTGCTTGTGAAATTTAGGGTGTTGTCCATGATTTGCTTATGAAATTTGGGGTATTGATTGAACTGCAGTTTAATATCTTTCATTTCTTTTCTGTTTATTGGTTTCCAGATACCGAGTGACAACTATCTGTTTGCTTGTGAAATTTGGGGTCAAGTGCACTCAATTTGGGTTAGAAAGGTATGTATATGTTCATAAAGTTCATAAAGTTCATAAAGTTCATAAAGTTCATATGTTCATAAAGTAGGTCTGCATTTCACTGTTGTTTAAGACTTTAAGTTTTTATGAATTTCAAGAATCTGTTTATGCATCTTCAAGAATCTGCCTAAAATTTTGAGAGGTTCATTTGATAGAGCTTCAAGAATCTGTTTATGCATAAGTTTTTATGAATCTGTTTATGCCTAAAATTTTGAGAGGTTCAAGAATCTGTTTATCCATATGGAGTCAGATTCAAAGGAAAAACTTATGAACTTAAATGCTTTGATAAACTTGTATGCTTTTGAACAATGCTGAACATTGACTCGGTTGTTCAAGGCAAACCCGGTCCAGAATCATAACAAAACCAGCAAACTGCAGTTTAATATCTTTCATTTCTTTTATGTTTATTGGTTTCCAGATACCGAGAGACAGCTTTCTGTTTGCTTGTGAAATTTGGGGTCAAGTGGACTCAATTTGGGTTACAAAGGTATGTATATGTTCATAAAGTTCATAAAGTTCATATGTTAATAAAGTAGAAAAGTGTGTTGAGTGTCAACCTTTTTAAAATGACTTGTTTTTATAAAGTTCATATGTTCATAAGAGTAATGTAAACAGGTGTCATTTTGATGTTGATGTTGCCTGTTGGATGTTGATGTTGCCTGTTGGATGCATTCAGAAAAAACTTACTGTTACTGGTTGTTTCAATAAAATAATATAAACAGGGTGTCATTTTGTTTTGGTACAAAATGGTTGTTTTATAAGATTGATCAGTTTGACCCGCTTTATAATTTGGACATCAAGAAACCCGACCCGTTTGACCCTTTACATCCAATTTATTGTATTTAGGGTGATATATAATTATGTATTTGTTTCCAACCCGACCCGTTTGACCCATTCAACTTTTTTGGTTTTGACATGTAACTCAATCCGACCCATTTTGACCCACATAAAAATTATTCATTTTGCCATGTGCTGTTGACTTTGTTTTCGATCATTTTGAATGTTTAGTTTTTTGGTCTCATTTAAGTTATTGATGTTTAATCTTTGATCTTGCTCTTTGAGTTTGTTTGATTTTACAAGGAGGGTGTTTAATTTAGCAAGCTGTTATAATAACAAACTGTTGAGTTGATCTTTTGAGCTTGCCAGCTGTGGATGCACAAGCTACTGCAGGTTATATAGTTGCTCTTAGTTATTTGTAGTCCGGTATTTTGTTTAAATAATATCATCTAAATCTTTATGGTTGGACTTGCAGATTTACAAGCGGTTGGTTGATCTTTTGAGCTTGCCAGCTGTGGATGCACAAGCTGCTGCAGTGGGGGCACTTTATAACCTTGCAGAAATCAATATGGATTGCTGATTGAAGCTTGCCAGTGAAAGATGGTAAATAAATTTTTAACTCTGTTCAAATCTAACCGAACTGCCTCATTTAAGTAAATTGTTCAACAGTAGTAAAAACACAAAATTTGATAATATAGTATCAGAAATATCTTAACATTTTCTTAAATTCAAATGGGTGAATTAGTCAGCTCTAGGTGAATTGCATTTTAGGCTATGATTTTTACACTTGTTTACAAAAGTATTTGCCAGATTCACCATTTTTGGTATTCATTTATTAGTCCAGTGCTGATTCATCATGTGTTTTGTAGGGGACCTTTCTTATCTTTTATATTTTAAAGAGGAAACAGGTATGGAGACATTGAAAATTAGTCATACGAATTAAATGCCATAAAGGACACCTTCGACTTTTCAGACCAATCACACTATCTTGTCAATGCAAGAATTTACATGTTTTAGCAAAAATGACACCGGTTTCAGTTCACTTTTCCTTCATTTGTTATAAATTGAACATGATTACCTTTCAAGAATACGACATATGATATCATGACACGCGCATTAGTGAGGAAACCACCGGGAAATGGGCCAAGTTGTTATTGTGTTGAATCAATTAGTTTTTAAAACTAACCATATGATTTAATCCATGTCTTTGAGTAGGATGCTTGAAGAGAAAGAAGACCTTCATCAAGCTTTCTTTGAAGGTTTGTTACTCCCTCTCTGCTTGTTTTTTGATTGACTAATTATATATGTTTGCTACATAAGCTTAAATATGGAGTTTTTTTCTCCCTTTTAACATTTATGAAGTTGCATTCTCACTAGAAGTTGCGAAATGTGGGAAACGTGTTTTGTGTTGAATTCCTTTATTATAAGTTTGAGGTTTTGCCAACACGCAAATATTGTTCTTATCCAGAGACAAGAAAGATGCAGTGGCTTGCACGGGAGCATGTTAAAAGGGTATTAGATGAACAAGAAATGTTTAACGCTGATCTGGAGAAACGGAGGAAGAAACTTGACTCATGGAGCAAAGAACTTAATAAAAGAGAAGCCCTAACAGGGTGTGAGAAACAAAAGTTAGACGAGGAGAAACAAAAGGTGATTATTGTATACTATTTCTAATCCAACATTGTTTTTTGTTACTATTATATTATGCGATTCACATCCTCTTTTGCAAATCCAGAATGACATGCAAAACAGTTCTCTACACATGGCTTCTTTAGAGCAGAAAAAAGCTGATGAGAGTGTCTTAAGGCTGGTTGAAGAACAAAAGGCAAGTCGCTGAAGTCTAGCTTTAAGAATATATTCTTAATTTTTCTCATTAGAGGTAGCAGTTTCAGCCCTTTTACTGATCATAGGGTCAGTTCGGGTAATATTATATCTCTATAGGATCAAACTGGTATTTCAAAATACTATCTGTTAAGCAAAATAGGTCAAACATCTCAAAAGTCTTTCAAATTGTATTTCTAAATTCTAATACATGATACCTCCTATTTCATTTATTTGTAATCACATTAAATCTCATGGTTGGTAATTATCACACATGTACGCATACACTTGTACACCTTTACCTAAAATATTAGCCAGATATGTGATCCTGTGATATATATATATATGGATGTGTTTTTGAGGATGTTTGTGTGCTTGAATGCATGGGATTGTATGTATGTATGTATGCATAGGGGCAGCCGTATGGGGTAGCCACATGGGAGCACATGGCAGTGGGTTGGGCGCATGTATGGTATGGTCGAAGGCAATGCGGGCGCATGGGATTTGGGATTGGTTTTCGGGCAGCAGGTTGAGTGGGGAATAATTGTATGTATATGTATATGTGCAGTGGAGTTAAACAGAATATGGTGGGGGAATGTATACCAAAAATATGCTTCTTCATGTTTGTGTGAGCATGTTAGTATGTACACATGCCTGCAGATTTGTAAATATATATAGTAATATGTGGTGAGTTTTCATTGTGAGGTATTGATGATGGGTTTGAGTGGCTAGATCTTCATGGATATACTACATGTGAGTTGGTATGTACATGGTCGTTGTAATATGTGTTTGTACGTATGAGATTATATTACATGAAAGTGGATAGTGTAGTAGGGTTAAACAAAATTAGATCTACTGCGTTCATTTGAATATTTTGTGTGATTTCATGTATATATATAAACATATATATACATATTGCATGTATATTGCTAAAGCAAAGTGTAATCATATATATATTGTTGTTCTATAATTTGGCATGGGGTACATGCAAATGTGTCATACCTAGAGGGAATTATGTGTTATGTTTTATATATTTTTCATGGAAAGCACATATATGTATAGTAATATAAGTGTGTTACGTGTGAATTATCTTTGCATTGTAATGCATTAGATTGTGTACGTGACAATATGGGCTTGGGTTGTGTTGACTGCGCTTGCTTGTGAACGGGAAATATCGATAGCCGATACCATAACCGAGTTGTGAAATGCGAAACCGAACAATCCTTACGTTTATAACTAATAATTAATATTAATAATTAATATTAATTATATACATACACTAATGGAATATAGGTTAATCGGAACCCTAATCTTTGTGCTTTCGTTTATTCGTCGTTGTGCAACCAAGGTGAGTTCTCAGCCCCACTTTTCCTACTTTCATTGGAGGAAAAGAAACATGATTTCAAACTTATTTTCATTTGATTCAGTATTACTGTAATGATGACATGTTTATAGTGTTGTACCAATTTAAGTCCTCACGTTTCGAACCGTTAATATATGTTCTTCAGCAGGGTAATTCTGAGTAGATCTACTGGGTTTGACAAACCCCACCCGGGCTAGTCGTGCTAGCATGATCGGTGGTCGAACGGGTGTTTAATTGACCTAATTTTCCGTTGCTGTGGTTTGGTAGCCACAGCAGAGGCACTGTGTTCATTGTCAGCGTCGGTTACGAACTTCATACACTATGTAACTTGTTAAGTAGGTTAGCTACTTACGGATATTACTTTGTTTACTGTATCGGTTATTACTTGTTCTGTTTATCAAAACCTGTGGACTCACCAACCTTGTGTTGACACTTTTAGCATGTTTCTTTCAGGTTCACAAGACGCATGCTTAGGATCATATCATTCATGCATTCAAAGTCACCCATTTATTTAAAGCTTTTCAATAAATTTCATTTATTTGGTTTGCGCGTGTTGCGCCATTTAAAGATTTAAGATTTATTATGCTTCCGCAACTTCTATTATGTTTACGTTAATAACTCAGTCTTTGCTAATTTCAAACACTAAAAATTAATTATGTTTTATAAATAACGTGTCGTTTGGTGTAACTAGTGGCTGAGATCCTGGAAGTCACACGCCTAATGGTAATACCCCGTTTGTGGAAATTGAGGGTATGACAAGTGACATGTCAACGACATCAAGGCTGATATTCGCTTAAGAAGAAAGCAGGAGGTACATACACAGCAAAGTGTTCAGAGGATGGCACCCAAACCAACACCCAAACCAACACCCAAACCAGCACCCAAACCATAACATATGCTAACACCTTTTCCCTTCCCCATCAAAACTGAACCAACCACCGAGCCTTAAACCCATGAACCCACACCATCAGCCTTACCTACGCCTTCACCCATTGCTCACAATGACCACTACCACTACCTATCCTTAAACCCAAAACACAACTCAGAACCCAATCACTACCCAAACCATCTTCTGAACCTTCTAAGCCCCTGTCATTAAAAGAGTTCAAGGAGATCAAGAGGAAGCTCATCAACTGCATAACATTTAGTGACATCTCTTATGAGGAAGAGTCTATCAAGTTGAAATACATTGATGGCTCTTCTTGTTCCCTCATAAGAGATGAATTCCTTGATTTGCCTAGGGGAATAGTAGACCAAGCACTCCAAGTTCTTGCAACCAACTTAGAAACTCTTAAAGAAGATGAGAAGAAATTAAGAAGGAGACCGGTGACTCTGCTAGACACTAGGAAAGGGGACAAGCTTCCAGCTAAGCCCCTCAATCCTAGAAGGTAAATTGTCCAATGGAGGTTCGATGAACCTTCAAACAGCTTTGATATGGAATGGGAGAATGTTGAAGTAAACAGGTTTGATACTTCATATTTACTACACTCCAGCAGATTTGACATTGTTAACAGGTTTGATACTTCATATCTACTACACTCCAGCAGATTTTACATTGTTAAGTTAGAAAAGAAACCATTATCCAATCCCTCCAAATCTCAGGTTGCTGCTCATATCATAAATCATCTGAGGAGTCTTCATCTGGCTGAGCTTACAAAGAAATCCAAGACTGAAGAAGAGTTGAAAATGAGAGCACAGAAAGAAGAAGAAGGTACAACCACAAAAGGAATAACATTCCTTTAGATGGTTGAAGGTCCAACTTCTAATCCTATAGTTAGATGGGAATATGACTACAATTCCCATCAACTAACTCTCTTCAGAGGGACACAGTAAAGAGTGCATGTCATTCAGAGCAACAGACTTGATCTATTATCTACGAATGACTTGTACAAGCTTCTCACCACCATATCAGGGAAGAACAAGGAGATAGACAAATATCTTCTTCCCTGGTGTTGAAGACCTTAAGGAGCAGAAGGAAGTGGAGTTTTGGTAGAATCAGCCTACGGGGATTTGTTGGATCATATGAGGCTGGTGAAACTAAAACAACACTTGAAGTATTTTGATGTACATTTGAAGAGGTCTTTCAGAGACAAAGATGATCTTCCAAAGACAAGTTGAAGATCTTCCAAAGCTTAAGTATGAAGAACTTCGGAAGGCAAAACTCAGTCTTTCGAGACTAAGTAGTTTACCTTCCAAAGTATATGAAGAACTTCCAAAGACAGAACTAAGTCTTCCAAGACTAAGAAGTTCTTCTATCGAAGTATTCACACTTAGAAGATTCAAGACAAAGTCTTTCGAAGTATAAAGTCATGAAGACTTGCAGAAGACTCGAAAGAAGTTGATTCTTCCGAAGTATAAATGGCCTTGGAAGAACTTATTCTTCCAAAGCCATTTACCTTTGGAAAAAACAACTATGAACCAGTGGACATAAGTATGGGTTGTTTAACATCCGCTACCAACTCTGATATACTGCATGGCGCTTTCCCACCTCTATGTAGTTGACTATACTTTAATCCATTATTCACCTTTATCAACTAGTACAGTTGCCATTTTTAGTTGGTGATAAAAGGTAAGTTATGGACCTGTCATGACTACCTAATCTAGGATAGTATTTTATCTTAGATGTCTTGCTTCTAGCAATGTAGTATTTGTTTAGTTGTAAGTTCCAGCTGGTTATCTAATTATAACTGGCTGTAGATAGTAGTATATATAGTTTCTTATTGTAACTCATCAAACTATGCTTGTAAGAGTTTTGCAATACTGAGTTGAAAAGTAATATATACAAGTATCTAAAAAACCATTCTTGTGTTCATTAACTTATTATATTATTGTCAACTTAGTTAGAGATTATGCTTCATCAACTGAGTGAGATCAAGTGAGTTTATGAGATAAACTTATATTGTAAGACCAACATATATATATATATATATATATATATATATATATATATATATATATATATATATATATATATATATATATATATATATAGGGGAGTGTTCAAGAGAAAACCTCATTTTAGGAGAAAACCAAAAAAACCACATTTTGACCATTGATTAATGTTAATCAATGGTTAAGATTAACAATGGTAATTTTGTAAATTTTAAGAATTAAAATGGTATATTTTTTAATAAATAGGGGCATAATAGGAAATTTAGATAGATTAAATTATAGAAACCCCTAAGAGCATTAAACAAATATCCTTAAATTCTTATAATCTCTTTCTTATATAAATATTCTTTCCTTTCTCAGATAATCTAATTAATACAACAATAATTGAATCTTTTATTGATATAATTTAAAAAATATCAAAAGATGAATAATACTATTAAACTTATCAACTAACAAGAACATGAAACTGCTTAACATATTCGATACATATATGTAAATATGGACAAAATCATTTGTGTATGTAGCACATATACAATGTAATAAGAAACAATCATATTACTAGTATTCAATTTATAAGGTTATATATATGTAGAACCTATACAAAATCTACGATAACAAAATCTTTGAAACAGTATAGTTACATCTAACAACAATGTTACGTATT
>CM044002.1:82943478-82950978 GCA_024085815.1 Flaveria linearis | reverse complement strand
TGTATACTATGATGGGCATTCAAGGCTACAAATTTATGTCTGAATCTTAAAATGGATTACATATTCCGATGTGATCTGTTGCAAGGAAGCAGTGTGATTTGGCTGTCTCGAGGAGTGGTCCATGGATATAATAAAGTTGTGTTTGTTATAAATCTATTTATGAACTCTCTATTTTAAAGAGTTTTTTTTTTTTTTTGACACACGTCCTAGTCCAAGTAATGCAGGTTTGAGAAGGATTCAGAGGAGATAGTTTTTCAGGCAAGAATGTGATGAAAGAACTTTAGATCTAACCTAGACTAATGTATTGGTTTGTTGTCTTCAAACCAGTATACATAACGTTTGAAGTTTAATACTAGCTATCTTTATTTCCGCTATGTCGTTTTGATATTAAACAATCACGTTGGTATCAGAGTTATTCTTTAAATGAACTAGATATCTTTTCTACTATGAGTGATTTGATCCTTTGGTTTTAACATTCTATGGTTTCACTTCATTTATAACATTCACTGTACATACTATCGTGAAACTATTTTAAGTAAGGTAAAATACGGGTGAGAAACTCACATTAAGGTGAGTAATTCAGATTCCTAAAGGTTACTAAGTCAAGTGTGGACGACTAAGTCTTATAACTCTTACTAATATGGCACGTACGGGTGACCAATTCACTTTCAAGTGAACTACTTTAAATACAAGTGTACAACATCACATCCACGTGACTATATCACTTATAGGTACTATTCTTTAACTCTGGTTACATGTGGTTGAACTATCATATGCGAGTGAATAAGTTTACCTACGGTTAAACAACTCATTCATGTTTTAACTATACATCATATGCAAGTTAGTCTTCACACACAAATGATCAACATTACATTCGGGTTCCTATGGGTGACTATACTTTAGCAACTCTAACTATTTTACCTTTGCGAGACTGTATCATGTACTTTAACTATGATCATATATGTTTTAACTTACAAGTGAACTATTTCACCTTTGGGTGAACAATATTAGAATTTGGTGAACTATACTTTAACTATAATCTGGTGTGGGTAAGTAACACCCTACTAACGGATCTATAACAACATTCTTTGCATTTTAGTAACTTTATCCGATTAAAATACTATGATCTAGGGTTCATGCATTTAAAGTTTTATTTATACATGTACATGTAAAACTTTAAATAAAAATGTGAGCTTTATCATAGAAACCCATCATTCATTTCAAAAACTATTATGAGAAGTCATAGTGGAGACCTAGAACTAACCTCTTTGATGATCTTGAAGAAAACCTTAAAAATTAGGAAGGAAGATTTGAGATCTACATGCAAACATGTAAAGGTATCAACTTTATAGTTCCAATTGATGCATAATCACCTTGTGAGCATATATATAGCTTGGATCTATCAAATAGTATGAAGAAGTCATACCTTTAGCTTAATATTCAACTTTCACACTCTAAACACTAGCGTTTTCTCTCTCTAGTTCCTTTTGAAAACCTTTATGCGCAAGGAAAGGGATGAGGTGGCTCATTTTTCCTTTCATAGGGAACCTTTATGCGCAGTATTGACGATTTCCTTAAATTAAAATAGCATGAAAACTTTGTGTTGGGCTTATAATAGTGTTTACAACGATCTATCTAGACATGGTTAGTTTTTTATTGTTTCATTACTATTGTTTAAGTACACTTTTATAAAAACTTAGTGAACCTGTTTACTAATGGTCTTTCAAGAGACGATTTTTGAAACCATAAGAGATAAGAAATTAAAATCCACTGATTAAGTTAATAATAATAGAAACCAAACCTTTACTTAGACTTAGATTCAATTTTAAGGTTCCATGTAGGAAATACATGTTATTGATCACCAAGTTAGACAATAGTTTGTTAAACTTGTGAGTGATAATTAATGAAGAGTTATGTAGTCTTAATGAACTACTCCTTTGGTAAATTAAAGGGTTTCACCCATATAGGCATAATGAATGGTGACGCTCTAGTATGAGTAGATACTTATTTTGTTTTGTAGGTGCCTATGAAACCGGATGGGCATATGGCCATAACAGTGCTCTCTTGTTCGTAAACATGAATTGACTTATTGTGTGTTATTTCTCTGAATCCTACATATGGAGTTATGGTTTAAATGTTTTAGGTTGTCATTAATTTTCTTGGATTATTTAAAAAAAACTACTTGAATTTTAACACGTGCGTTGTGCATGTCTTTGAGGTGTAACAATGCAATTTGCATTTTGCGATGATAGAGTGAAAATGCCAAATAGGTAGGTGTTCCGTTATGGCTCCAAAAGGGATACAATGCCATGCCAGACAACGAAAACCTGTTTTAAAAATCATCATAGCCTTCACAAATATGTATACGATAACAGACAACATTGACATGGTATGAAGAATTGAGGGACCAGCCAAAAGCCTCCTGCTAGGGCGACAACATCACCGCCAAAGAAAACCTCACAATCACTACCAAAGGAAACCACACAAAGCCAGACAACACAACAAAAGCAGAAGGTTGTATAGAAACAAAAAAAATATTTGCAAATCATAATTCTAATTGAAGACATCATAAGTTAATCACTGATAGTGTTTGAAGGTTTAGAAACACAACCTCGATGTGGCTACAATCAAAACCGATGCCACGTTAAAACACCAAAGGCTGAAGTTTTATTCCACATCATCGCCTCGTGAACCAATGTTTTTACTTGCACAATTCCACTGTTGTTGTATGTGCACCCCAAGAACATGTCATGCATGTACTAACAATCTAGGTGTGAGTTAACAGCTTAGTTGAACCAAGCCCATCATCACAACTGTTCACGATCATAGATAAGCTCAAGCTAATCATCATCAAATAATCTCACGTATTAATAATCGGTTATGTTATTAATCTTTCCCATACAATAGATCCCACGAATCAGACCTAAAACCATAGCATAGATTACAAGAAATTCAACATCATCATGGGCTAATAGAGATCATAGTCTCCTAAACCCAAAACTTTCATTCAAAGCTATCAAAAGAGGTGTATGTTAATAGGGCAGGTGAATCTAACCGATCAATCACAGCCTTTGATCATCTTATATGAGCGCAAGCTCGTCATCATTGAAAGATATCACCTATGAATGACCAACAACGTTCTAAATGATGTCTGAACAAGTAGATCCAAACCTGAAACCGTAGCATAGATTCAATAAAACAACCACATCATGGGTAATCTTCCCCTAAACTACAACAGATTATTCACAAACCATGATAAACCAACAAATCAGCCAAACCACTAGCAAAAGGCAAAAACCATAATATTTATTCAACAGTATAATACATATGCAAAAAACCCAAAATCCAAACATAAAAAATCAAAAAAGAGAACATATAGATTATCAAAGTGGCCGCCATCTGAGCAACAAGGTGCAACAACCAAAGAAAAAATCAAAAGGGGAAAACCCGAAAAGAGACCTAGATTAGAGTGGCCGCCATCTAAGCAATGAGGCTAGATTTAGAACCGCCTCCATCCTTTCTCTCTCTCTCTCTTTCTCTCTCTCTCTCACACACACATACACTATCTCTCTATAGAGGTCTCTTACCCTCTTTCTCTACACGTCATACACCAAAAATCAAAAGTTGGAAGCCCAAAGACCGAACGAAATTGCGGTTAGTAGGCCGCCGATATAAAACAACCATTGTCGTAGCGGCAAAGCGCCGAACAGACCAACGACCAAAAATCAAATGACGGAAGCCCAAAGACCATCAGAATTAAAGGTTATGAGCCATCGACATAAAAGAACCGTTGCTGGAGCGGCGGAGCGCCGAAAAGACCAACAACGACCACTCTAAGGGTTTCTCTCTTTACATAGAGCAAGTGAGATTGTGAGAAGAGAAATGTATAAAAGCGTGGACAGCAACAGATGGTGGAACAACCTGCATATGAAAGCAATACATTCACGCGTTAGCTACTTGTGAATCCCTATTTATTTACTTGTAAATTTAACATATAGGTTAATAAATATACACTAAGTTGAGGTTCAAAGCAAAAAAGGTGCATGAATGTATACATGATTTGTCCGATTTTTGTGATTAAGCCTAAGTGAGGGATTGTTGTACATGGCATTTCTCACAATGCAAAAGTGTCCAAACAACCAAAACATACCTTAGATACAACGATCTAGACTTATACGTTAAACGAATCGATTGATTCACCTCTGAACTGCGTTTGCACATTGACTTGCGTCGGTCAACGCCAGGTTGTATTGGTCAACGCCAAGCACTTTCGCCATTACAGCTATGTCGAAAAAGATCAAACAGAAGGTTTACGTTTGTATTGCACATTGACTTGGTAGTTATTCTAGTTGCATATCATCCATTGCACCTTTTCATAAAGGGTTAGAGCAGTACTACAAATATAGGCGGAAATTTTAGGCGCACCGTGATTTTCCTGGAGAAAACCGACCCAAGCTGTCACGGTTAGGTCTCCCCGTGACCGCTAGGTCAGGTGTGACATCTAGCTGTCACGGTTACCCTACCCGTGACAGTTAGATCTGGGGTCAATGATTGGGTATGTAATTATGGGGGTATTGATTGGGTATGTAATTATGGGGGTATTGATTGTGCGCCCTATATGTCACGGTTTGGCCAAACCGTGACATATTGCTTTTATTTTTTTACTATTCTTCTAAGCATTAATATTTATTTTTATTTCGTGTATCTTCCTTAAAGATTAAACATTTATTTTTATTTCCGTAATTTTATCACTGTAAACTTGAGAATGAAAAGGCGGGAAACACCGTTCGATCGGAGTTTGATTGATTATCGATTACTAGTTTCACCGTCACATCATTTCTATATCGATTACTAGTTTCACCGTCACATCATTTCTATCTTTTCGTGAATATATAATATAACTATTGTTCTTATGATCTGTATTATTTCGTTAGATATTTGAAGAAGCTAAGAAATTCTGCTATGAAACTGGTGTGAAAGTTGATGTTGCATATGGTGGTGCACCGATTTATCCTCAGGTTTATATACTTTTAAAATCATTAACAAACACTATTTTATGGTTTTAATCATTAACAAACGTGCGATTCAGTTCATCTTTTTTTTTTCTAATCTGCTTAATTAGTCTTTGTAATCTGTTATCTTTAATCTTGATTCAGAACGCGTTGACTTTAATCTTTGTGGAGACAAAACGCAGCGCAGATACAATTAACATTATCACATGGTTAACCTAATCTGCTGCAATTCATGGTCATATTACAAGTAATTTTAAACAAGTTGGTTGTTATTTTATCACATGGTTAACCTAATCGTAAAAATCAGTTGTTATCAAACATATACAATTAACATTATCAACATTGCAAATATAAAGCAAACAAACAAAGAAACACAACCAAACAAACACAACCAATATACAAATCATCATAACTGAAACTGCACACATATATATATATACGAGTTTTTACATACAAAAAAAATAAAATACAAACAAAATATCTATCTAATCAATCATCCCCGGATCGCTGCCCTGACCAGACCCGCCCGCGCCAGATGGGCCAGCACCGTCATAGTCTAACCGCCTCGGTGGCTGTGACAACAACGGCGTACCCGAGGCGGTATAGTCCGCGACCATGTGCTGGATGACCCAGTCCATCATATCATGCAGCCTCGCGGTCGTATCCTCCAGCCTCGCGGTGGTATCATGCAGCCTCGCGGTCGTATCATGCAGCCTCGCGGTCGTATCCTCCAGCCTCGCGACCCTGTCTCGTGTGTCCTGAATCATATCAAGAACATGAGCAGGCAATCGCACGGCGTGGTACACGCGCTGGGGATGCTGGGGCGGGTCCTGGTCGTGCGGCGGGGGAATGGGCTGATCCTCCCCGCCGCCAAGGGCCTCGTGGGCGTCCTGAAGGTGGACCTCAGCCCCCGCCAGCTCGAGTGGGTCCACCAACGGCTCGGGCACCCATGGCACGAGCTCGTGGTATCTGGTGAGCAGGTGCCATGTGCCGTCGGGGAAACCTCCGAACTATCCTCATCCCAGTGGCGGTGGTCCGGCCGGCCACGCGCACAGGAGTCGGAGGTAGCGGGAGCTGGGACACGGCCTGTGCGTACCCCAAGCCCCGAGCGATCCGGGAAACGATGTTCCCGCCCACTAACGCCCCTCGCGACTGCCGATGATAATAACTAGCAAAATAATCAGCGAGGGCGTGCGCGAGGTGGCAGTGTCGGTGTGTGAGTACACACCGAAGAAAAAAAGGTCGGCGGCGTTGACCCTGTCGGTCCCCGGCCCACGACCAGCGACGGACGTGGCGATGAGTCGGTAAATGTATCTATACAGAGGGTCTCGTATATGAGAGGACCTCGTATCACCGCCGTATGGTCCGTCGCCTATCGCAGGCCACCAGACCTGATCGGAGTCGTCTGGCCCGCGGATCAAGGCGGTGGTGTACATCGGCTGTCGGGTCACCCCCTCCATGTAGAGGCCACTGACGACAGCGAACCGCCTAAGTGACATGCGGTGGAGGACCCCGAACAACCGGAAAGCAACCTCCGCGGGCTCACGACCGTCCGCTATGTCCTCCTCGTCCAGCTCCGCAAGTCCCTGGTCACGTGGACGGAACGTGAATGTGCAGTAGAACTCCACGGTGAGCTCTCGATGGGCATCGTCGGACATCCGGAACAGCTGCTCCCACGGGCCGTCCTCGCCGATGATCTCAAAAAACCGGTCGCGCTCTCCAACGAGCTGTAAGAAGTCCTCCGACAGGACGGTCCCCGGTGCTGGCACACGTGCTCTCAGGGTCTTGAACCGCTCGTACGGTGTAGTCCCCTGCTCGAACTGCAGCGTCGGGCAGTCATCAATGCCGGGATAAAAGCATCGTCGGCATCCATATCTGGGAAAAAAGACGTATTTATCATTATTTACAATGTTTATAAAATTAATGGTTGACGGTTATTATTATTATTATTATTATTATATTATTATTATTATTATTATTATTATTATTATTATTATTATTATTATTATTATTATTATTATTATTATACTAATTATTATTATTATTATTATTATTATTATTATATTATTATTAATATTAATATTAATATTATTACTAATACTAATTATTATTATTATTATTATATTATTACTATTATTATTACTATTAATATTATTATTAATATTATTATATATTATTATACAAATATTATTTTATTATTATTATACTAATATATTATTATTAATATTATTACTATACTATATTATTATTATTATTATTATTATTATTATTATTATTACTATTTATTATTACTATTATTATTAATATTATTATTATTATTATTTTATTATTATTATTATTTTATTATTATTATTATTATTATTATAATATTATTACTATTACTATTATAACTATTATTATTATTATTTATTATTATTTCTAATAATAATAATAACCGTCGACAAACTACGTTACACGGGAAAATCTATCAAATCTATTTGGGAAAACC
>CM044002.1:82850978-82938478 GCA_024085815.1 Flaveria linearis | reverse complement strand
TCTCCCGAACGTGCCACCTGCATAGGTTTTTAGTAGCACTCGGGAACACTGTGTCACACGCACTCATCAGGGCCAGGTCCCTGTCTGTGACAATAACGCGGGGCTCCACACACCCATCGAGCATATCTCTGATCTGCTCCAGTACCCATGTGAAGTTGTCTTGCCGTTCTCTCGATATAAATGCATGCGCGATACAAAACGACTTCGACGTCGACGTAACGCCAATAACCTGAACAAACGGAATGTTGTACATGTTGGTCTTGTACGTCGTGTCTATCAACATCACGTGCGGGAATGCGCGCCACATTTTATACGAAGTAGGATGACAAAAGAAAACATCTTCCACCGCCTTAGTAGTTGCATTCGTTCGTGTTTCATACACGAACTCTTTAGATTGTAGCAGGTTTTCAAGTTCCTGCATTGGTGTGATGCCTTCTCTCCCCTCAGCCCTAAACTTTGACGTCAGATTGTATATGTCTTGAACAACACAGACGCTGTGGGAAAACTGCTCCCTTACGGCTGAATGGATATGTCATGGCCGCACGTGCTGCCTGTGTAATTTCTCGACAAGATCAATTTCTTCGGCGGTCATCTTTCTAAGATGCGCGTGGCCCTCCTCGTACACAACAGGATCGTGGTTGTGCGTCTCGTTTCTCACCTCTAACATCCAACTGTCACTCTTTCCTACGTACTTCCCTACGAGTTTAAAGGGACATCCTTTCTTTATGCTCCCAGTACGTCTACTTGTGCCAGTGAATTTAGGTTCACCACTACGATTGCATATTAGTTCCACATCCTTTTTTCGTGACCGACCCACCACAATGACGCACCCATGCTCGCGTCCTCTCGTTTTAGCCCACTTCTCCAAGTCCTCACGAGAATCAAAATACTAAAAAAATGATAAAGCTAGATATAAAAAACATATATAAAACAAATAAAAATAAAATAAACAAAAGAATAAAAACTCTTCGTACTTGATTGGTTTTATAAGAAACCGTAGCCTTTCTTATCTGATCCTCATCCTCATCATGCTCCGCGGTGTCCCCATGGTTTTCTTTGAGGTGAACCGAACCGTCACTCTCATCTGTGTCATTCCCATTAAAAGTATCCGACACATGTGTAATTTCTAGTTCTGACTGGTACGGGGGATGTCCGTAATCCAGCTCTGTTTGCGAGTTGTACGTGTTCGGGGCATGCCCGTAAGAATTGCAAGGGGGATATCTGTACCCTTCACCGTAACCTGTCGGTCCAAATAAAGAGTTGTACGCCTCTTGAGCAAATGTGTTCGACGGGTTGGTTTCCTCCTCCCCCACGGAGGGTGACTCCCGTATACGTAATATTCCTAAAAAAGATAATGGTTAGATATTTCAAATAATAAGTTATAATAAACATATACTAGTTTAACCTGGTTCGAATCTTCGATATGTGGCACCTCATTCAAATCTGGAAGCTTCGGCTTTTGATAATGATCTCCCGAACCCGACATTGTTTTCGAATTTACGCGTTTTTGGAATGACGAAGGCTGAAAAATCTCGAGTGTGGATTACGAAATTGCGAATTTTTAGTTTGGATGCCGATTGTTCAAAGGTGAAATGTATATAAGGTGAAATTCTGGGGCATAAACCGTCACAGTTTGGCCTCCACGTGACGGTTTGTGCGGGAATCCCGGCCTTTTGTCAAAATCACGTCTACGTCGTACCTTAAACTGAGACCGTGTACCCTAGAGGTCACGGTTTGGCCTCCACGTGACGGTGTGGTGACCAACTTTAACAGCCCATTTTGTCATTTTGTCGTTTTGTTGTCAGGAGGTCACGGGGACTACCACCCCGAACCTTGACAGCAAGACCATAAAAACCGTGACAGCAAGCCACGCGGTCACGGTTAGGCTGACCGCAAGAGCTAACTGTGACACTTTGTTTACAAAACTACTGATGAGCAATCCTTCAGCTGTTTAAATAACTACTGATGAGCAATACCCCAAAAGGTCACGGTTAGCCCTAACCGTGAGGGTTAAGAAACCCTAACTGTCACGTATTGATCAAACCGTGACACTTTGTTTACAAAACTACTGATGAGCAATCCTTCAGCTGTTTATTATTATTATTATTATTATTATTATTATTATTATTATTATTATTATTATTATTATTATTATATTATGTTATTATTATTATTATTATTAATAATAATAATAATATAATAATAATAATAATTATTATTATTATTATTATTATATTATTATTATTACTACTACTACTACTACTAATATTATTACTACTACTAAACATTTATTATTATTATTCGATCGGAGTTTGATTTCGTGTATCTTCCTTAAGCATTAAACATTTATGCTATGAAACTGGTGTGAAAGTTGCTGTTGCATATGGTGGTGCACCGATTTATTCTCGGGTTTATATACTTTTAAAATCATTAACAAACACTATTTTATGGTTTTAATCATTAACAAACGTGCGATTCAGTTCATCTTTTTTTTTCTAATCTGCTTAATTAGTCTTTGTAATCTGTTATTGTCACACCCCCGCTTATAGCGGAAACACGAGGATGCGACGGACGGAATCGTCATAACACTTGGTATAATTACAGAGACATATTACGTGCAAAATCCTCGTGTCATGACGTCGCCCGACACAATGGTGACTTGTGTCGTGGTTAGTCAGTTCCACGACTATCATAGTCTTAATAATTCTAAAAATCCATATACACAGTGTTCAGATATAACAGTAAATGATATACAATACAAATGCAATCTATTGAAATCCTGGGGGTCTCTGCTAAGGCATCAGCTCTAGCTATCCTCTTTGTTTATGATTACCTGAAAAGATATGCTCAAAAATGGTCAACATAATTGTTGGTGAGTTCCGCAGGTTTAAATTGAAAACATGTTGTTGATGCTGTATAGAATTTGATATGGAATCATACTGTAAGCAAAAACCACATAACATGTGTTTTGAGACAACCAAACCTAATGATGTTATGCATATAAATTCGTCGGAATATATTCACCCTTGGCCTGATTGCTGGCAGCTGTGTTGGTAACTCACAAGTTAACCAATCGTCGAAGGGTGGGGGTGTCAACCCAGTAGTACTACCAATACCTATCCGTTGGTTCCCAAACCCGGGAATTAATGGTTGTAAGAATCATAGAATAACACCATGTATGTATTAGAATATGAGAATAGTATCACGTCGATTCCAAGTATGAAAATTGTATGTAAGATTTTACAGCATCGAAAACGGGTGAGCATACTTTTCCCCCAAGTTTGAAAAACATTGAAACAATTATAAAAGCATAAAAAGGGGCCACGGAAACTCACCTTGAATTGATGTAATGTATATGAACAAGAACTTCAAAGAATTAAGCAATGCACGATCAAGCACGATCAATACCTATTATTAATTGTAACTAAGTCTATAAAATGTGTTTATTGCGAATAAATATATTTGGTAAGATTCGGGTTGGTTTGGTTTAACACGTGACACGTACACAAATGGATGTATATATGTTTACAAGATTTCTATTTGTATTAATAAATAATTATCAATAAGTATTAAACTTATTAAACAATTATTTATATATTTCGATTCCATTAAAAGGGTTTTCATATTTGTATTTAAATATTTTAGATTTAATTATAATAATGACGTGGTTTAACTATATAATTTATAATTATCCAAAGATAATTACAAATAAGGATAATCACAATTATAGTATTTTGATTAATAATAAGGTATTAATCTATACCTTTAGTTAAAATATATTTTACAAGAAATAACCCACAATTTTATTTGTAAATAGTTTGTGAATTTATAAAATATATTTAAAGATAATATAGCGTTTATCTTATAGAAATAATTATTTATAATATTTATAAATAATATTTATATAATTTTCATGATTATTTCATAGTTAAACTTGATTTAGAATTTATTTTATAAAAATAAGTATTTTTATTATTTTTTAAATAATATTTTATAAAAATCTATTAAAGTTTTTAAATAAAATAATTTTACAGAAAATTATTTTGTAAGATTTAAAGTAAGGAAAATTAATAAAATTTATTTTATAATTTTTTAGAAAATTTTCCATATTTTTAAAGTATTTATAAAGCTTAAAAAAAATAAAACAATAAAAAGGAGGTTGCCGGGTTCGAACCCGGGACCTCACACCCACAAACACACAGCCCAAACCAGTGAACCAAGGCTCTAAGCCGCGGTTTATCTTGGTTTTAAATTCTTAAATACATTAATTAGTAAAATTCCCCAAATCATAAGAACCCTAATTTGATTTCAATCAAATTGAACACGAATTCGAAGTTAATAATCAAATTAATGTTGGGGCTTGTTTCCCCATGATAAACCGAATATATAGATGTGTTTAATTACCTTATTCGAATCGAATTGATGATATAGATGATCAAGAACAGGTCGCGACTTTACTTGAAACCAAATGATGATCAAACTTTGATTATAATCAAATTAATTGTACAGGTAGCTGTAAGTGATGCTTATGATCGAAAGCCCCCTGTTAATTTTGTGAATTGAAACTCGTAGGATAGATATCGATTGAGTTGCAGGTTTCGGCCGAGAGAGGTAATCGAATTCGAAGTGTTTGTATGTTATAGATTGTATTGATAGGTGCATTCGATTAGGAACCGATCAATGAGTATTTATACTCGATTATTTGTAGTAATTTAGTGTTATAATGCTCGATTTCGTGGGTGGGTCGGCCGAAAGCAAAATGGTCGGGTTTAGTGGACCATTATCGAAACTTTTCCCCGATTAGTGCGTGTATTAGTGATCAACTCTGTCCCACGAGCATTTTGATATATTGTGGGGTTCGAATGGACCGGTTTTGAGGTCGTTTGGTGTTCGCCGGAAGGTCGCCGGCGGCGGCCGGAATTGTCGCCGGGAAATCGAGGGTTGGGCGGGGGGTTGGGTTGTAAATATTTATTTTACAGAATGGTCCCCTTGACTTCTATTATTATCATTTTATGTTATGTAAATTCTTTTAAAGTTTCAGAATTGCTAAAACACCCCCTGGACTTTATGTTTATTTTTTTTTTGTTATTATTATTATTATTATTATTATTATTATTATTATTATTATTATTATTATCATTATTATTATTATTATTACTATTTTATTATGATTGTTATTATTTTTATTATTATTTTTTTTTATTATTGGAATTAATAATGCATTAAAATTTAATTGTTTATAAAATACGGGATGTTACAGTCTCCCCTGCTTTAGGAAATTTCGTCCCGAAATTTTAATCACGAGGAGGCTGAAACGAAAAGATGAGGATACTGGGGTTTTATTTGGTCCTCACGTTCACAGGTGAACTCTGGGCCACGTTTAGATTTCCAGTGGACTTTGACAATAGGTACCCGGCTTTGTTTCATTTGTATATAATCTTTTACAAGATTCTTGACATAATGTATGCCAATTTGAACTCTTCCAGAGAATCGCGAGACTCTCTTTGAGATTTGGCATATGGAACGTTAGGACACGATGACGAGTTACCATGGTATGTTAGACTTATAATCACAACTTCCACAATATAATTTCATGGTAAGGTGAAGTCTAGAAATCATTAAAAGACCAGCAATGATAAGAAAGGTTAACCGTTGGAATTTAAGAATCCCAAACGTCCTCATATGAAACGACTTTAACGCATATCTTGTGAATATGTATTTCTCCTTTGACCAACCATCAGTCTAAGAATAATACGCTATGCGAAGATCTTGGAATGGGTTCACAAGGATGGTTAAGAATATTGTTAAAACAGAAAATGAATCAATCATTTAGAATAACGATTGATGTAACATCATACCACGGTATACGAATATTTGAAACAGATGCAGGTTAATTTCTCGACGTTGTGAGATAATGTGTCGAATTGAATTTTTATAATGCACCAATTGTCATCATACAGTTAAGATAAGAGGCACTTATTCTGGCCAAGTTAAAACTAAAAAGTTTCCATGACCGGTAGGAATGAAGAAGATAGGTCACACACAACAGTCATTTCCTTTCCAACCTTCCTATTCTAAGAACAATACTGTATACAATAATCTCAGTCTTCGAGTAGTTCTATACATCTTAACTTACGCATGTCGAGAGTTTTCCTATCTCCACCGACTAACTAATTTCTAAGCAACTGGGGTTCATGACAAATGAAGGAGTGAATTTGAAGGAATCAATGCTATCCTCTACCAGTATCCAACAGATATGTATTGATTGATGATAAGATATGTGCCTATAATAACATCTGAGTCTTCTTGTCTATTTCACCACTAGTTTGCTTGCTCTAATCTCCAACTTTGTCCTACTATTCACAGATCTTCCCAATGTCCTACTTAATTCTATTTGATCTAAATGTTACAAGGTATGACATTAGCTTTGTCAACTTATGGATTCTATCAGTACAAAGAGCATGATTCCAGTATTACAATTTTAACTTTTGCATTTCATTCCTTGGGTAATAGTACTCACTCACCAAAGATTTTAAACTTATCTCAAGTCATGACTATTGCAGCCTCACTACCTTATACTTGAGTTTAGGCATTCTACCATTTCAATGTGGTACCCACTAGTGGACAAGCATCATTCTTCAAAGGCCATGTATATTCTAAGCAATCATTCAACTTGCATAATTTCTGAAATGTAAAAGGAGTGACGTCTCACTAGAGATAAGACTAGTGTCACCATGTGATTCCCATATAGACTCTAGGTAGATTAGAACTTATATAAGGGTAAATGTTATAAATGTTTGATTTCCTATATATTCTGGTGCTCAGAACTTTATTTACAGCACGGTTAGTTAAAAGCAGGGTCAAAATAGTTCAACCTAAGTTTCGTGTGAAGATTGTCATTAGGTGTCTAACGGTTGAAGATGTTGAAAGATTTCACGAGCGTAGTTTTAAGGAAGGTGGTTATCAATCACAATCGGAGTTGATATTAAAAATATTCCTTAAAGGCTTTGAGGTAATGATTCATGCCTATCTTGATAATAGCAAGAAAACAATCTAAGGTTGACATTTGCCACCAAAATACGGGTTTCAATCCTATTTTGGTAAGATCATGTCATTTATGAAATGTAATTTCCAATGAGAATAATTGAAGTCAATCCTCAAGATAAGGAAGTCACCCCAATCCAGAGGATGAAATTTCATAGAACTAACAAATGGGAAACCATTTATCGAAATAGAGAATCATCAAAGTAAGGGAATCTCCCCTGCTTTGATGAAATAGAATCATTTAGGAGATACGAATATTCTTAGTCATAGGTTGACTTGCAAACTCTTGCATCTCTCATGGTGCAAGCGGTACGAAGTTTGATTTAACGGCGAAAGGAAATTAATATCAATTAGAAATTCGGAATATTTCAAGTTACCTAAGTGTAACAAAGGAAAGATCATGCTTACAAGCTTAAGATCAAAGTTCGAGATAGCAGAATTTGTTATGATGGTGTTCAAATCTTGGATGGTTTAAATCGGGAAGACGAAATCAAGGACAAAAATGATTTGACATCACGATGAGATGTAAACATTCAATTCGCAATCGAAGGGAATATATGGACTTCTCAAGATATGAGGTTAGCCATAACCTTATTGAAGACATGCGTGCTTATAAGTGGTAACTAGGTTATAACTAGTTTATTCGATTATTGAGGTGAGTGACCACTTAAAATATTCAATTAACAAAGTATCCCGAGATGTAGGAATTCCACCTACAGCATTGCATGTTCTTAGTTATAGGACATATTCTTAAGAGGATTTGAGAACCGTAAGTAACGGTTTAAAGTTTTTGAAGTCCATTCGGTGTTTAGAAAGTGTTCTCGATACTTTCGAACCACTGTAGTAATCCGGTAGCTCCTTCGGTTCCACTGAGCTTAATGGGTTTGCAAGAGCTGAAATGCTTGTAGGTACAAGCACGTGGAGGGTTAGGACAAACAGAGATTTGAGCAGGGTCCGCGCCTTGATTCAGATGAGTTAGGAGGGTTGGTATGACCGTAGCAACCTCACGTGCCACAATAGTAATAACCTTACGGCCAGAGTTTCTAGATCGGTATCGTTTTTGACGAATAGACATTTTGAAATATCATTAAGATATTCTATGAGAATTGGGCAATACGAGCTATACAACATGAAAACAACTATCGGAATTTGGCATAATAATAATGAGATGTTCCGTGTGTAATCGTTTGATTCGTAATTCAAAGCGAGTACGTCGACTAATCACAGCATTAAGTCAGCCACAACTTTGTTAAAGACATGTGTTCCAATAAGCAGATACTCATCCCACTCTTCCAACCTTGCATGTACTGAGTGGTAAGGCACAGACTTTGACGAGACTTTGAAAACCACGAATAACGATTCAAAGCTCATATTGAAAATTATTTGATTTAGACACACAATGCATTGACTATGATTTAAGATTTGTGTGTGCTTTGATAGGAATCAAAGTATAAAAAGATTCACATATGATTCTATTCATCAAGTTCCAATAACCCATGCTTCGGTCCATCAAGATCATTACGTAGCCTAGTTTAAGCACATTCTTAATATACCGGTGATGTTTATATATAGGGTTCCCCGCAGCGTTCCCACCACATCCACGATATACTTTGAATAATACTTAAACTAGTTACATAACATCTTAATTTTCCTTAGCATCATTCCAAAGAATAACGTAATATAAGTTTGATGTGACCGCAACTTATGTATAGGCGGTTTTACTAGCATATAAATGGCTACAGACAATCCTATACATCGGTTCCACACGGGAATTGATGACTGTAGAGAAAACATTTCCAAAGTGTAAATAGTTTAATGTAACGTAGCAAGATCCACGAAGCGTATACGTATAGTTTACATGACATAGCAAGATTCACAAAGCGCATACGTATAGTTTACAACCAAACCAATCCTTAGGTCCCATTACTGGAACTAATGGTTGTAATGGATGCTCGGCAAAGAAGAACCACACCGCCGAAAGCATCCAAGATCAATAGCATTCCCAAGTAATCATCATACAACACTTAGTATCAAGTATTAGCACATAATAGAGTATAACCACCAAGTAACATATAAGGTAGCAACATAGCATAGAGTTAAGAGTCATAATAGCATCATGCCTCAGACAATCAGGATCATCACGTAGTCCAGTTTAAACACATTCTTGGTATACCAAGGATGCTTATATATAGGGTTCCCCGCAGCGTTCCCACCACATCCGTGGCATACCTAGAACGATGCCTAAACCAGTTACGTGACATCCGTTTATCCTTAGCATAATTTTAAAGAATAACATTTTGTATGTGTAGAGAGTATCATTACTCCTCTTACATTTATGTATTCCACTTTCATTCTAAGCATTAATCAGTGGTTACTGAAACGCTAAGTGGATATATTTCTCATAAGGTCAATATTATAATTGGAAATACTATGAAGGCTCTAAGTAGGACAGGACTTAAGTAAATGATAATGTTTAATTGCCTTCAACAAGGACTTATAATGTTTGATTGCCTTCAACAAGGACTTACAATGTTTGATTGCCTTCAATAAGGACTTACTAGAATTATGACCCTAGCACCCTAGGGTATAGCATAGAAACGTGTGATACTCATGATCGTTACCTCATGGTAAGATTAACCAGACTTCTCATGCATGGTGAATTGCAATTACGTGTGCACCCGTAATGGTAATTTACCTTGCATGATCACCCTTAGCTTCACTTACCCCAAGCTAACATCATAGTATTATTTAGATTCATCAAGCACAAATAATGTAATGTCCTTATGTCCATGAGCCAGTATTCCAATAATAGCAAGTAATAGCAAATAAGCATGTAAGCACATTAAGTCTAATGATAACTGCATATCCGTCATACTTTCAGGATTTCAGTCATAACTATGATAGGGTCGGATTCAATATCCGAGATCGACGCTACGCGTGATCACCGAAGTTCCCTAATAATATGATGTTGTGCGCATACAAGCGTAAAGTTCTTAGTATAAAAGTATCCCATGGAGAAAGACTAAGAGTAATAATGTCTTCCCCGGGATGTTCAGATAACACGTGTACATGTATAAAATCAGGTATGTAGGAACATACTTGTAGATTATTAGGTATATAGGAATATACCTGTATATTAAGTTCATAGACTTAATATATTTGACCCATTTGCCTTGTAGACCTGTGTATTGACCATAGTTTATCACTCATCCCAGAAATCCCCAGGTAAGCATACCAGGTCTCGCAATGAGATATATGCGATATGCTTGCCTTAGCCCGAGGGCCTTTTGCCAGGAAATCCAGAATACAGGTGTCTATGTGTCACACAAATCATGAAAGACATTTAGGTAAAATCAAATGCACACAATCCCTAACATGCATTCTATATGAAGGTTCTTAGGTTATAGTCTAGGTCGAGTTCTCCACCTAATTCTCTATAACCAAGGCTCTGATACCAATCTGTCACACCCCCGCTTATAGCGGAAACACGAGGATGCGACGGACGGAATCGTCATAACACTTGGTATAATTACAAAGACATATTACGTGCAAAATCCTCGTGTCATGACGTCGCCCGACACAATGGTGACTTGTGTCGTGGTTAGTCAGTTCCACGACTATCATAGTCTTAATAATTCTAAAAATCCATATACACAGTGTTCAGATATAACAGTAAATGATATACAATACAAATGCAATCTATTGAAATCCTGGGGGTCTCTGCTAAGGCATCAGCTCTAGCTATCCTCTTTGTTTATGATTACCTGAAAAGATATGCTCAAAAATGGTCAACATAATTGTTGGTGAGTTCCGCAGGTTTAAATTGAAAACATGTTGTTGATGCTGTATAGAATTTGATATGGAATCATACTGTAAGCAAAAACCACATAACATGTGTTTTGAGACAACCAAACCTAATGACGTTATGCATATAAATTCGTCGGAATATATTCACCCTTGGCCTGATTGCTGGCAGCTGTGTTGGTAACTCACAAGTTAACCAATCGTCGAAGGGTGGGGGTGTCAACCCAGTAGTACTACCAATACCTATCCGTTGGTTCCCAAACCCGGGAATTAATGGTTGTAAGAATCATAGAATAACACCATGTATGTATTAGAATATGAGAATAGTATCACGTCGATTCCAAGTATGAAAATTGTATGTAAGATTTTACAGCATCGAAAACGGGTGAGCATACTTTTCCCCCAAGTTTGAAAAACATTGAAACAATTATAAAAGCATAAAAAGGGGCCACGGAAACTCACCTTGAATTGATGTAATGTATATGAACAAGAACTTCAAAGAATTAAGCAATGCACGATCAAGCACGATCAATACCTATTATTAATTGTAACTAAGTCTATAAAATGTGTTTATTGCGAATAAATATATTTGGTAAGATTCGGGTTGGTTTGGTTTAACACGTGACACGTACACAAATGGATGTATATATGTTTACAAGATTTCTATTTGTATTAATAAATAATTATCAATAAGTATTAAACTTATTAAACAATTATTTATATATTTCGATTCCATTAAAAGGGTTTTCATATTTGTATTTAAATATTTTTAGAATTAATTATAATAATGACGTGGTTTAACTATATAATTTATAATTATCCAAAGATAATTACAAATAAGGATAATCACAATTATAGTATTTTGATTAATAATAAGGTATTAATCTATACCTTTAGTTAAAATATATTTTACAAGAAATAACCCACAATTTTATTTGTAAATAGTTTGTGAATTTATAAAATATATTTAAAGATAATATAGCGTTTATCTTATAGAAATAATTATTTATAATATTTATAAATAATATTTATATATTTTCATGATTATTTCATAGTTAAACTTGATTTAGAATTTATTTTATAAAAATAAGTATTTTTATTATTTTTAAATAATATTTTATAAAAATCTATTAAAGTTTTTAAATAAAATAATTTTACAGAAAATTATTTTGTAAGATTTAAAGTAAGGAAAATTAATAAAATTTATTTTATAATTTTTTAGAAAATTTTCCTTATTTTTAAAGTATTTATAAAGCTTTAAAAAAAATAAAACAATAAAAAGGAGGTTGCCGGGTTCGAACCCGGGACCTCACACCCACAAACACACAGCCCAAACCAGTGAACCAAGGCTTTAAGCCGCGGTTTATCTTGGTTTTAAATTCTTAAATACATTAATTAGTAAAATTCCCCAAATCATAAGAACCCTAATTTGATTTCAATCAAATTGAACACGAATTCGAAGTTAATAATCAAATTAATGTTGGGGCTTTGTTTCCCCATGATAAACCGAATATATAGATGTGTTTAATTACCTTATTCGAATCGAATTGATGATATAGATGATCAAGAACAGGTCGCGACTTTACTTGAAACCAAATGATGATCAAACTTTGATTATAATCAAATTAATTGTACAGGTAGCTGTAAGTGATGCTTATGATCGAAAGCCCCCTGTTAATTTTGTGAATTGAAACTCGTAGGATAGATATCGATTGAGTTGCAGGTTTCGGCCGAGAGAGGTAATCGAATTCGAAGTGTTTGTATGTTATAGATTGTATTGATAGGTGCATTCGATTAGGAACCGATCAATGAGTATTTATACTCGATTATTTGTATTAATTTAGTGTTATAATGCTCGATTTCGTGGGTGGGTCGGCCGAAAGCAAAATGGTCGGGTTTAGTGGACCATTATCGAAACTTTTCCCCGATTAGTGCGTGTATTAGTGATCAACTCTGTCCCACGAGCATTTTGATATATTGTGGGGTTCGAATGGACCGGTTTTGAGGTCGTTTGGTGTTCGCCGGAAGGTCGCCGGCGGCGGCCGGAATTGTCGCCGGGAAATCGAGGGTTGGGCGGGGGGTTGGGTTGTAATATTTATTTTACAGAATGGTCCCCTTGACTTCTATTATTATCATTTTATGTTATGTAAATTCTTTTAAAGTTTCAGAATTGCTAAAACACCCCCTGGACTTTATGTTTATTTTTTTTTTGTTATTATTATTATTATTATTATTATTATCATTATTATTATTATTATTACTATTTTTATTATGATTGTTATTATTTTATTATTATTTTTTTTTATTATTGGAATTAATAATGCATTAAAATTTAATTGTTTATAAAAATACGGGATGTTACAGTCTCCCCTGCTTTAGGAAATTTCGTCCCGAAATTTTAATCACGAGGAGGCTGAAACGAAAAGATGAGGATACTGGGGTTTTATTTGGTCCTCACGTTCACAGGTGAACTCTGGGCCACGTTTAGATTCCCAGTGGACTTTGACAATAGGTACCCGGCTTTGTTTCATTTGTATATAATCTTTTACAAGATTCTTGACATAATGTATGCCAATTTGAACTCTTCCAGAGAATCGCGAGACTCTCTTTGAGATTTGGCATATGGAACGTTAGGACACGATGACGAGTTACCATGGTATGTTAGACTTATAATCACAACTTCCACAATATAATTTCATGGTAAGGTGAAGTCTAGAAATCATTAAAAGACCAGCAATGATAAGAAAGGTTAACCGTTGGAATTTAAGAATCCCAAACGTCCTCATATGAAACGACTTTAACGCATATCTTGTGAATATGTATTTCTCCTTTGACCAACCATCAGTCTAAGAATAATACGCTATGCGAAGATCTTGGAATGGGTTCACAAGGATGGTTAAGAATATTGTTAAAACAGAAAATGAATCAATCATTTAGAATAACGATTGATGTAACATCATACCACGGTATACGAATATTTGAAACAGATGCAGGTTAATTTCTCGACGTTGTGAGATAATGTGTCGAATTGAATTTTTATAATGCACCAATTGTTATCATACAGTTAAGATAAGAGGCACTTATTCTGGCCAAGTTAAAACTAAAAAGTTTCCATGACCGGTAGGAATGAAGAAGATAGGTCACACACAACAGTCATTTCCTTTCCAACCTTCCTATTCTAAGAACAATACTGTATACAATAATCTCAGTCTTCGGGTAGTTCTATACATCTTAACTTACGCATGTCGAGAGTTTTCCTATCTCCACCGACTAACTAATTTCTAAGCAACTGGGGTTCATGACAAATGAAGGAGTGAATTTGAAGGAATCAATGCTATCCTCTACCAGTATCCGACAGATATGTATTGATTGATGATAAGATATGTGCCTATAATAACATCTGAGTCTTCTTGTCTATTTCACCACTAGTTTGCTTGCTCTAATCTCCAACTTTGTCCTACTATTCACAGATCTTCCCAATGTCCTACTTAATTCTATTTGATCTAAATGTTACAAGGTATGACATTAGCTTTGTCAACTTATGGATTCTATCAGTATAAAGAGCATGATTCCAGTATTACAATTTTAACTTTTGCATTTCATTCCTTGGGTAATAGTACTCACTCACCAAAGATTTTAAACTTATCTCAAGTCATGACTATTGCAGCCTCACTACCTTATACTTGAGTTTAGGCATTCTACCATTTCAATGTGGTACCCACTAGTGGACAAGCATCATTCTTCAAAGGCCATGTATATTCTAAGCAATCATTCAACTTGCATAATTTCTGAAATGTAAAAGGAGTGACGTCTCACTAGAGATAAGACTAGTGTCACCATGTGATTCCCATATAGACTCTAGGTAGATTAGAACTTATATAAGGGTAAATGTTATAAATGTTTGATTTCCTATATATTCTGGTGCTCAGAACTTTATTTACAGCACGGTTAGTTAAAAGCAGGGTCAAAATAGTTCAACCTAAGTTTCGTGTGAAGATTGTCATTAGGTGTCTAACGGTTGAAGATGTTGAAAGATTTCACGAGCGTAGTTTTAAGGAAGGTGGTTATCAATCACAATCGGAGTTGATATTAAAAATATTCCTTAAAGGCTTTGAGGTAATGATTCATGCCTATCTTGATAATAGCAAGAAAACAATCTAAGGTTGACATTTGCCACCAAAATACGGGTTTCAATCCTATTTTGGTGAGATCATGTCATTTATGAAATGTAATTTCCAATGAGAATAATTGAAGTCAATCCTCAAGATAAGGAAGTCACCCCAATCCAGAGGATGAAATTTCATAGAACTAACAAATGGGAAACCATTTATCGAAATAGAGAATCATCAAAGTAAGGGAATCTCCCCTGCTTTGATGAAATAGAATCATTTAGGAGATACGAATATTCTTAGTCATAGGTTGACTTGCAAACTCTTGCATCTCTCATGGTGCAAGCGGTACGAAGTTTGATTTAACGACGAAAGGAAATTAATATCAATTAGAAATTCGGAATATTTCAAGTTACCTAAGTGTAACAAAGGAAAGATCATGCTTACAAGCTTAAGATCAAAGTTCGAGATAGCAGAATTTGTTATGATGGTGTTCAAATCTTGGATGGTTTAAATCGGGAAGACGAAATCAAGGACAAAATGATTTGACATCACGATGAGATGTGAACATTCAATTCGCAATCGAAGGGAATATATGGACTTCTCAAGATATGAGGTTAGCCATAACCTTATTGAAGACATGCGTGCTTATAAGTGGTAACTAGGTTATAACTAGTTTATTCGATTATTGAGGTGAGTGACCACTTAAAATATTCAATTAACAAAGTATCCCGAGATGTAGGAATTCCACCTACAGCATTGCATGTTCTTAGTTATAGGACATATTCTTAAGAGGATTTGAGAACCGTAAGTAACGGTTTAAAGTTTTTGAAGTCCATTCGGTGTTTAGGAAAGTGTTCTCGATACTTTCGAACCACTGTAGTAATCCGGTAGCTCCTTCGGTTCCACTGAGCTTAATGGGTTTGCAAGAGCTGAAATGCTTGTAGGTACAAGCACGTGGAGGGTTAGGACAAACAGAGATTTGAGCAGGGTCCGCGCCTTGATTCAGATGAGTTAGGAGGGTTGGTATGACCGTAGCAACCTCACGTGCCACAATAGTAATAACCTTACGGCCAGAGTTTCTAGATCGGTATCGTTTTTGACGAATAGACATTTTGAAATATCATTAAGATATTCTATGAGAATTGGGCAATACGAGCTATACAACATGAAAACAACTATCGGAATTTGGCATAATAATAATGAGATGTTCCGTGTGTAATCGTTTGATTCGTAATTCAAAGCGAGTACGTCGACTAATCACAGCATTAAGTCAGCCACAACTTTGTTAAAGACATGCGTTCCAATAAGCAGATACTCATCCCACTCTTCCAACCTTGCATGTACTGAGTGGTAAGGCACAGACTTTGACGAGACTTTGAAAACCACGAATAACGATTCAAAGCTCATATTGAAAATTATTTGATTTAGACACACAATGCATTGACTATGATTTAAGATTTGTGTGTGCTTTGATAGGAATCAAAGTATAAAAAGATTCACATATGATTCTATTCATCAAGTTCCAATAACCCATGCTTCGGTCCATCAAGATCATTACGTAGCCTAGTTTAAGCACATTCTTAATATACCGGTGATGTTTATATATAGGGTTCCCCGCAGCGTTCCCACCACATCCACGATATACTTTGAATAATACTTAAACTAGTTACATAACATCTTAATTTTCCTTAGCATCATTCCAAAGAATAACGTAATATAAGTTTGATGTGACCGCAACTTATGTATAGGCGGTTTTACTAGCATATAAATGGCTACAGACAATCCTATACATCGGTTCCACACGGGAATTGATGACTGTAGAGAAAACATTTCCAAAGTGTAAATAGTTTAATGTAACGTAGCAAGATCCACGAAGCGTATACGTATAGTTTACATGACATAGCAAGATTCACAAAGCGCATACGTATAATTTACAACCAAACCAATCCTTAGGTCCCATTACTGGAACTAATGGTTGTAATGGATGTTCGGCAAAGAAGAACCACACCGCCGAAAGCATCCAAGATCAATAGCATTCCCAAGTAATCATCATACAACACTTAGTATCAAGTATTAGCACATAATAGAGTATAACCACCAAGTAACATATAAGGTAGCAACATAGCATAGAGTTAAGAGTCATAATAGCATCATGCCTCAGACAATCAGGATCATCACGTAGCCCAGTTTAAACACATTCTTGGTATACCAAGGATGCTTATATATAGGGTTCCCCGCAGCGTTCCCACCACATCCGTGGCATACCTAGAACGATGCCTAAACCAGTTACGTGACATCCGTTTATCCTTAGCATAATTTAAAGAATAACGTTTTGTATGTGTAGAGAGTATCATTACTCCTCTTACATTTATGTATTCCACTTTCATTCTAAGCATTAATCAGTGGTTACTGAAACGCTAAGTGGATATATTTCTCATAAGGTCAATATTATAATTGGAAATACTATGAAGGCTCTTAGTAGGACAGGACTTGAGTAAATGATAATGTTTAATTGCCTTCAACAAGGACTTATAATGTTTGATTGCCTTCAACAAGGACTTACAATGTTTGATTGCCTTCAATAAGGACTTACTAGAATTATGACCCTAGCACCCTAGGGTATAGCATAGAAACGTGTGATACTCATGATCGTTACCTCATGGTAAGATTAACCAGACTTCTCATGCATGGTGAATTGCAATTACGTGTGCACCCGTAATGGTAATTTACCTTGCATGATCACCCTTAGCTTCACTTACCCCAAGCTAACATCATAGTATTATTTAGATTCATCAAGCACAAATAATGTAATGTCCTTATGTCCATGAGCCAGTATTCCAATAATAGCAAGTAATAGCAAATAAGCATGTAAGCACATTAAGTCTAATGATAACTGCATATCCGTCATACTTTCAGGATTTCAGTCATAACTATGATAGGGTCGGATTCAATATCCGAGATCGACGCTACGCGTGATCACCGAAGTTCCCTAATAATATGATGTTGTGCGCATACAAGCGTAAAGTTCTTAGTATAAAAGTATCCCATGGAGAAAGACTAAGAGTAATAATGTCTTCCCCGGGATGTTCAGATAACACGTGTACATGTATAAAATCAGGTATGTAGGAACATACTTGTAGATTATTAGGTATATAGGAATATACCTGTATATTAAGTTCATAGACTTAACATATTTGACCCATTTGCCTTGTAGACCTGTGTATTGACCATAGTTTATCACTCATCCCAGAAATCCCCAGGTAAGCATACCAGGTCTCGCAATGAGATATATGCGATATGCTTGCCTTAGCCCGAGGGCCTTTTGCCAGGAAATCCAGAATACAGGTGTCTATGTGTCACACAAATCATGAAAGACATTTAGGTAAAATCAAATGCACACAATCCCTAACATGCATTCTATATGAAGGTTCTTAGGTTATAGTCTAGGTCGAGTTCTCCACCTAATTCTCTATAACCAAGGCTCTGATACCAATCTGTCACACCCCCGCTTATAGCGGAAACACGAGGATGCGACGGACGGAATCGTCATAACACTTGGTATAATTACAGAGACATATTACGTGCAAAATCCTCGTGTCATGACGTCGCCCGACACAATGGTGACTTGTGTCGTGGTTAGTCAGTTCCACGACTATCATAGTCTTAATAATTCTAAAAATCCATATACACAGTGTTCAGATATAACAGTAAATGATATACAATACAAATGCAATCTATTGAAATCCTGGGGGTCTCTGCTAAGGCATCAGCTCTAGCTATCCTCTTTGTTTATGATTACCTGAAAAGATATGCTCAAAAATGGTCAACATAATTGTTGGTGAGTTCCGCAGGTTTAAATTGAAAACATGTTGTTGATGTTGTATAGAATTTAATATGGAATCATACTGTAAGCAAAAACCACATAACATGTGTTTTGAGACAACCAAACCTAATGACGTTATGCATATAAATTCGTCGGAATATATTCACCCTTGGCCTGATTGCTGGCAGCTGTGTTGGTAACTCACAAGTTAACCAATCGTCGAAGGGTGGGGGTGTCAACCCAGTAGTACTACCAATACCTATCCGTTGGTTCCCAAACCCGGGAATTAATGGTTGTAAGAATCATAGAATAACACCATGTATGTATTAGAATATGAGAATAGTATCACGTCGATTCCAAGTATGAAAATTGTATGTAAGATTTTACAGCATCGAAAACGGGTGAGCATACTTTTCCCCCAAGTTTGAAAAACATTGAAACAATTATAAAAGCATAAAAAGGGGCCACGGAAACTCACCTTGAATTGATGTAATGTATATGAACAAGAACTTCAAAGAATTAAGCAATGCACGATCAAGCACGATCAATACCTATTATTAATTGTAACTAAGTCTATAAAATGTGTTTATTGCGAATAAATATATTTGGTAAGATTCGGGTTGGTTTGGTTTAACACGTGACACGTACACAAATGGATGTATATATGTTTACAAGATTTCTATTTGTATTAATAAATAATTATCAATAAGTATTAAACTTATTAAACAATTATTTATATATTTCGATTCCATTAAAAGGGTTTTCATATTTGTATTTAAATATTTTTAGAATTAATTATAATAATGACGTGGTTTAACTATATAATTTATAATTATCCAAAGATAATTACAAATAAGGATAATCACAATTATAGTATTTTGATTAATAATAAGGTATTAATCTATACCTTTAGTTAAAATATATTTTACAAGAAATAACCACAATTTTATTTGTAAATAGTTTGTGAATTTATAAAATATATTTAAAGATAATATAGCGTTTATCTTATAGAAATAATTATTTATAATATTTATAAATAATATTTATATAATTTTCATGATTATTTCATACTTAAACTTGATTTAGAATTTATTTTATAAAAATAAGTTTTTATTATTTTTAAATAATATTTTATAAAAATCTATTAAAGTTTTTAAATAAAATAATTTTACAGAAAATTATTTTGTAAGATTTAAAGTAAGGAAAATTAATAAAATTTATTTTATAATTTTTTTAGAAATTTTTCCATATTTTTAAAGTATTTATAAAGCTTTAAAAAAAATAAAACAATAAAAAGGAGGTTGCCGGGTTCGAACCCGGGACCTCACACCCACAAACACACAGCCCAAACCAGTGAACCAAGGCTCTAAGCCGCGGTTTATCTTGGTTTTAAATTCTTAAATACATTAATTAGTAAAATTCCCCAAATCATAAGAACCCTAATTTGATTTCAATCAAATTGAACACGAATTCGAAGTTAATAATCAAATTAATGTTGGGGCTTTGTTTCCCCATGATAAACCGAATATATAGATGTGTTTAATTACCTTATTCGAATCGAATTGATGATATAGATGATCAAGAACAGGTCGCGACTTTACTTGAAACCAAATGATGATCAAACTTTGATTATAATCAAATTAATTGTACAGGTAGCTGTAAGTGATGCTTATGATCGAAAGCCCCCTGTTAATTTTGTGAATTGAAACTCGTAGGATAGATATCGATTGAGTTGCAGGTTTCGGCCGAGAGAGGTAATCGAATTCGAAGTGTTTGTATGTTATAGATTGTATTGATAGGTGCATTCGATTAGGAACCGATCAATGAGTATTTATACTCGATTATTTGTATTAATTTAGTGTTATAATGCTCGATTTCGTGGGTGGGTCGGCCGAAAGCAAAATGGTCGGGTTTAGTGGACCATTATCGAAACTTTTCCCCGATTAGTGCGTGTATTAGTGATCAACTCTGTCCCACGAGCATTTTGATATATTGTGGGGTTCGAATGGACCGGTTTTGAGGTCGTTTGGTGTTCGCCGGAAGGTCGCCGGCGGCGGCCGGAATTGTCGTCGGGAAATCGAGGGTTGGGCGGGGGGTTGGGTTGTAAATATTTATTTTACAGAATGGTCCCCTTGACTTCTATTATTATCATTTTATGTTATGTAAATTCTTTTAAAGTTTCAGAATTGCTAAAACACCCCCTGGACTTTATGTTTTTTTTTTTGTATTATTATTATTATTATTATTATTATTATTATTATTATTATTATTATTATCATTATTATTATTATTATTACTATTTTTATTATGATTGTTATTATTTTTATTATTATTTTTTTTATTATTGGAATTAATAATGCATTAAAATTTAATTGTTTATAAAAATACGGGATGTTACAGTTATCTTTAATCTTGATTCAGAACGCGTTGACTTTAATATTTGTGGAGACAAAACGCAGCGCAGATACAATTAACATTATCACATGGTTAACCTAATCTGCTGCAATTCATGGTCATATTACAAGTAATTTTAAACAAGTTGGTTGTTATTTTATCACATGGTTAACCTAATCGTAAAAATCAGTTGTTATCAAACATATACAACTAACATTATCAACATTGCAAATATAAAGCAAATAAACAAAGAAACACAACCAAACAAACACAACCAAATATACAAATCATCATAACTGAAACTGCACATATATATATACAACGAGTTTTTACATACAAAAAGAAATAAAATACAAACAAAATATCTATCTAATCCATCATCCCCGGATCGCTGCCCTGACCAGACCCGCCCGCGCCAGATGGGCTAGCATTAAACATTTATTTTTATTTCCGTAATTTTATCACCGTAAACTTGAGAATGAAAAGGCGGGAAACACCGTTCGATCGGAGTTTTATTAACGTACTCACTGTAAGCTAAGTTTTGACGTTGATATATACATACAGGCATGGTTTGAATGCCGGATATGCGTTTGTGAACTTTACAACATCTGAAGCAGCTTGGAAGTTTCATACGTCGGTTACAGGAAAACATTGGGATTTGTTAACGAGTCGGGGGTCTCTTCGGAAGCTGTCTCTCTATCTCTCAGGATAGAGGAAAGACTTGCCACCACATACCCCTCCCAGACCCTGCTCTTCAGCGGGATACACTGGGTATGTTTGTTTGTTTTTTTTTAGTCGTGCTAGAATCCAGGTACTTTGTTTTGTTTTTGTAGTCGGCGAACTAACGCTGGGTTCGCGTTTGTTAACTTTACAACACCTGAAGCGGCGTTGAGATTTCGAGACGCATTTAGTAGTAGTGTGACAAGGATGGTTGGGGGGAGAGGTAGGGTTGTGGCACAAGGATCTTGCACCATGGTCCGGTGGTGTAAAGCCCGAGGCGAACTGCAACCCGAGCGAGTTTTTCACCAATAACATTGCGCGCACGGAGTTCAGAGAGTTTACCAGCGTCGATATCGGGGTAAGTCAAGAAGAAAAAGCTTGAGATTGCGAGCGCAAGAGCAGAATCACCGAGGTCACGACATTCAAATCTGGAAGCTTCGGCTTTTGATAATGATCTCCCGAACCCGACATTGTTTTTGAATTAACGCGTTTTTGGAATGACGAAAGCTAAAAAATCTCGAGTGTGGATTATGAAATTGCGAATTTTTAGTTTGGAAATGGATATGCCGATTGTTCGAAGGTGAAATGTATATAAGGTGAAATTCTGGGGCACAAACCTTCACGGTTTGGCCTCCACGTGACGGTTTGTGCCAGGAATCCCGGCCTTTTGTCAAAATCACGTCTACGTCGTACCTTTAGAGGTCACGGTTTGGCCTCCACGTGACGGTTTCGTGACCGCTTTTCAACTTTAACAGCCCATTTTGTCATTTTGTTGTCAGGAGGTCACGGGGACTACAAGCCCGAACCGTGACAGCAAGACCAAACCGTGACACTTTCTTTACAAAACTACTGATGAGCAATCCTTCAGCTGTTTCAGCTGTTTAATTAACTACTGATGAGCAATACCCCAAAAGGTCACGGTTAGAGCTAAACGTGACGGTTGAGAAACCCTAACTGTCACGTATTGGTCAACCCGTGACACTTTGTTTACAATACTACTGATGAGCAATCATTCAGCTGTTTATATTATTATTATTATTATTATTATTATTATTATTATTATTATTATTATTATTATTATTATTATTATTATTATTATTATTATTATTATTATTATTATTATAATAATAATAATAATAATAATAATAATAATAATAATAATATTATTATTATTATTATTATTATTATTATTATTATTACTACTACTACTACTACTAATATTATTAATATTATTATTATTACTATTATTATTATTATCATCATCATCATCATCATCATCATCATCAAATAAAGGGATATTCATTAATATGATAAAGTATCGGATAATGATATCTTACAGGAGACATTGGTACCTCTATGACGATCCATTATTCTAACGTAATTATTTAAACGACCCTCGTACATATTTTGCCATTCTAGTGCTTCTTGATATGCATATCTCGGCCAATGATAGCTCACACTGGGCATCGGGTAATCCCCTTCCAATTGTCTGGCTGCCAAATGAAGAAATAAGATGCACAATACAGTTGAATCGGCCCACCCCCAAAACCCATGCGGTGTCCCCATTAGTCTGTACAAATGATGATTGATTATCGATTACTAGTTTCACCGTCACATCATTTCTATCTTTTCGTGATTATATAATATAACTATTGTTCTTATGATCTGTATTATTTCGTTAGATATTTGAAGAAGCTAAGAAATTCTGCTATGAAACTGGTGTGAAAGTTGCTGTTGCATATGGTGGTGCACCGATTTATCCTCAGGTTTATATACTTTTAAAATCATTAACAAACACTATTTTATGGTTTTAATCATTAACAAACGTGCGATTCAGTTCATCTTTTTTTTCTAATCTGCTTAATTAGTCTTTGTAATCTGTTATCTTTAATCTTGATTCAGAACGCGTTGACTTTAATCTTTGTGGAGACAAAACGCAGCGCAGATTCTTTGGAAAACTGGTTATGCAGGGTCAGTTTCCTTCTTCCACCGTGCACAACTATCCCTTCTTCTTCCTCAACCGCAATAAGAAACTCCCAAACCTAACAAAATCAAAACACCACCCCCAAATTCAATAGCAATGCATGACGTATAATCGGTACGCCTAATAGGCTAATAGTAAACTCAATTCAAATAGTATGCACTCCTCAAACACCAAAAAAACCCCAAATCTAATAGCAACACAGAATGTATAATTGGCATGAATATCAGTAGACTTGATAATGTAATACCTTATCACTAAGAACATCAGCTTTGTTGTGACGGATGTACTTGTAAAGCCCGAGGCGAACTGCAACCCGAGCGAGTTTTTCACCACTAACATTGCGCGCACGGAGTTCAGAGAGTTTACCAGCGTCGATATCGGGGTAAGTCAAGAAGAAAAAGCTTGAGATTGCGAGCCCAAGAGCAGAATCACCGAGGTCATGACATTCAAATCTGTAAGCTTCGGCTTTTGATAATGATCTCCCGAACCCGACATTGTTTTTGAATTAACGCGTTTTTGGAATGACGAAGGCTGAATGGATTATGAAATTGCGAATTTTTAGTTTGGAAATGGATATGCCGATTGTTCGAAGGTGAAATGTGTATAAGGTGAAATTCTGGGGCACAAACCGTCACGGTTTGGCCTCCACGTGACGGTTTGTGCCGGGAATCCCGGCCTTTTGTCAAAATCACGTCTACGTCGTACCGTAAACTGAGACCGTGTACCCTAGAGGTTACGGTTTGGCCTCCACGTGACGGTTTGGTGACCGCTTTTCAACTTAAACAGCCCATTTTGTCTCATTTTGTCGTTTTGTTGTCAGAGGTCACGGGGACTACCACCCCGAACCTTGAAAGCAAGACCATGCTGTCACGGGACAAACACCCCAAACCGTGACATCAAGTCCATGCCGTCACGGTTAGGTGCCAAAATGTGACCTCAAGGCCTAACCGTGACCGTTTGAACCGGCCCACCCCCAAAAACCCATGCGTTGTCCCCATCAGGACCCAATATAGGTCCTTGACATTCATTTATTAAGACTCAAATTTTTTTCATTCTCCATATACTCACTATGCAATTCTTATTCATCAAAGTTTCATAAGAATGTTGCTTACATTCTCTGGCAGTGAATATCATAATGGTTTTGTTGCATTCCATAACTCAATCTGCATTTATAACTATTAGTTCAAAACAAAAATAGTGTTCAACAATATAAACCGACCTATTCGTTTCACAAGTACACCAACTTAAATTACTACTACTTAAAATATAAGGTCGGTGGTAGTTTATCTATTTTTTTAACAAACCAACTTTACTTGGGTAATATAACAGAAAGTCAAGACACAAGTTTGTATACCCTGGTGTTATATAAGCTCTTCAAACCATCAGGGCTTGCCCCGGTGGCCACCTCGATGAGGGATAGAGCTCTGTGGCCAAAAGGTCACGGGTTCGATCCTGAGGGGGGAGGGTTTACCCACAATATGTGGGGTTCCCGCCCGAAGGCTTTCCCACCGGTTCGATAGCCAGGGGGCTCTGTAGCGTGGGCCCGGTTAAGACAACATAGTCTACACCCCTCGCTCGGCTCGAACTCGCGTGGTGTGGTTTAACATGGACAAGGATTTCCGCTGTGACACTCGCCCTTCAAAAAAAATATATATATATATATGCTCTTCAACTTTTGCATTTAACGTCCGTGACCTGGGTTCGAATATTGGTGCTTTTTTTATATATATTTTTTCGTTTAACTTGCCTAGATTAAAGGTATTACATCTTGCCTAGATTAAAGGTATTACATAGTTTTCTTTTAATTATGTTTACGACATAAAACGTCCCTCAACTATGATATATCATAATCTCACTCAAAATATATACATTTAGTTCTCCCTTTAACACCAACGGTAGATAGGAACCGAACTGTCTCACGACGTTCTAAACAATGTTTTCAGAACCGGATCGGACGTCGAACCGGACGCCTTACTGGTTTGGTGGTCTGACCGGTCGGACCGGATGGACCGGATTTAACTATATTTTAATTATATTTATATATGTAATTAAATATAAGTAATTTATATATGATTTATACATATATTTTATAGTTATATATAAAACTTAACTATATTTGTATATCCGAAGTACTAATTTATGGTTTAACACCCCCGTTTTTACCCACTAAAATCAAAAAAAAAATTTGAAAACCGGTCGAAACCGGCCCGGTTCGCCGGTCTGCAGGATCGGATTTCGGGTGGTCTTTCTCTCAACTCACTGTGAATCAACACTCGGCAAGCAGTCTATGAAGAGTTGATCACAATATAACAAGTAACAAGCAGTAAGAAAAACTTAACAGCAGATAAATTTTCAAGGTACTTTTATATATTGCTTCTCAACTCAAAGGATTACAAGACACTTGGACTCAAATCGCTTACCTAAAGAGTTACAGGGAGAAGATATATATAATACTACCTACAGCCGGATATACTTTGATACCAGCTGGACACCTCTAACCTTACATCTATACTACAAGACTCTAGGTGAGGTCTTTCAGACATTGTGCCTGAGAGTTGGTAGTCAGGACATGTCCCTGACTTACCTTTTGTCACCAACTAAAGTTGGTAACATGTACTATCATAAAAAGGTGAACAGTAGAATAAAGTATGGTCAACAATATGGCTCTTTAGGAAGATGCCATGCTGTATCAGAGGTCTGCAGCGGACTGTCAGGGACCATACTTTTATCTGCTGGACATAGCAATGTCTTCCGAAGGATAAAGTGCTTCGGAAGAATAACTTCTTCCGAAGGCACTTATACTTCGGAAGACTGCTTCTTCCGAGGCTTGGAGTCTTCTTTGTCTTCGGAAGCAGACTTTGTCTTCGGAAGCTCAGACTTTGTCTTCAGCTCTTTCATCAGACTTTGTCTTCGGAAGCTTTCAGACTTTGTCTTCAGCTCTTTCATCAGACTTTGTCTTCGGAAGCTTTCAGACTTTGTCTTCAGCTCTTTCATCAGACTTTGTCTTAGGAAGCTTTCAGACTTTGTCTTCAGCTCTTTCATCAGACTTTGTCTTCGGAAGATAGTCTTCAGCTGTTGGCTTCAGCTGTTGTCTTCAGCTGTTGGCTTCAGCTGTTGTCTTCAGCAGTTGACTTCAGCTTTTGCCTTCAGTAGATATCTTCAGCTGTTGGCTTCAGCTGTTGTATTCAGCAGTTGACTTCAGCTTTTGCCTTTAGTAGATATCTTCAGCTGTTCTTCAGACTTTCGGAAGATCTCTTGCTCAGCTTCGGAAGCCTTTGAATGTAGTACCAAAAGATGACTATGAAGTGAATTTGGTTGCACCAGCCTTATCATGATCCAACAAACTCCCTCTAGGCTGATGCTACCAAAACTTCACTTCTCTCTTCTTCTCAAAGCTCTCAGCACCAAGGAAAGCAGGTGTTTATCAGTGTCTTCATTCTTTCCTGCTGTGATGCTGAGAATCTTGTACAAATCTTTGGTGGACAGAACCTCTACTCTGTCACCTTGGATTATGTGTACCCTCTGTTGTGGCCCTCTGAAAAGAGTTAGTTGATGGGAAGTATAGTCATATTCACATCGAACTATTGGTTCCAATTCGGGACCTTCCACCATCTGTAGAAAGGCTGTGCCTTTGGTGGTTGATCTTTCCTTGTCTTCCACTCTTTTCAGCTTCAACTCTTCTTCAATCTTGGCTCTTCTACTTCGTTCAGTCAAGTGGAGACCGCTGATGTGGTTTCTGATGTGTGCAGCAGTCTCAGAGTTGGAGGGATTGGAGAATGGCTTCTCTGCAAGCTCAGCAAGATCAAATCTGCTGAGATGCAGTAGAGAAGTGGCATTAAGCCTGTTGGTTTCACCATTCTCCCTTTCCACAACAAAGTTGTGAGAAGGTTCATCGAACCTCCACTGGATTATTGCATTTCTAGGTCCAGGAGATTGACCAGAAATCCTGTCCTCTTTCCTGGTATCCAGCAGAGTCACCAGTCTTCTTCTTAGTCTCTTCTCCTCAGCATTGAGGGTATCGGAGTTGAGACCAAGAAGTCTTGCAGCCTGGCCCAAGGTGTCTCTAGGCAATTCAAGAAATTGGCCTAGGGTGAGGGAGCTTGAAGAATTATCAACATAGGTGATGTTGATAAGCTCTCCCTCACAGGAGATACTGCTCAAGGTAGTGCAATTGATGAGCCTTGTCTTGAACTCCTTAATCTCCTCAAAGGAGAGATGTTTAGGAGGCTGAGGGGATGGTCTTGTTTGTTGTTGGGTAGGCTTAGGTTTAGTGGTTTTGGGTTGAGTCTTGGGTTTTAGGATGGGTAGTTTGGGTGGTTGAGGTGATGTGGTAGGTTTGGGTAGAGTTGTGGGTTGAGGGGTGAAGGTTTCATCAGTGGGTTCGGGTTTAATGGGAAAAGGGGTTGGTTCTGGTGTGGGTTGTGGCTGTGGTTGAGTGGCTGGGGTTGAGACCGTTCCCTTTACCCTCCTATACATCTCCCTTTTCTTCCCCAAGCGGATGTCAGCCTTTATTTCACTGACTATCCGCTGGAGTGTCCTTTCGGACATAGGCCCCACCTGCCTACCAGAGAAGCCATGAGCCCGGAGGTAGTCCTTCATCCAGGCTTTGTCAGTTGACTTCTTGGCAGCAGTGACCTCCTTCTCTTCCTCCCTCTTCCTCTTCACCTTCAACTTCTCCCTAGCAGCCTTCTTCCTTTCCTTCTCCATTTGATCCTGCTCTTTGTTGTGGAGCAGCAGGATCATATCATCATCATGTGGAGACAGTTCAGGAAGACTGAAGCCTCTTGAGAGTAGGAATTTGATCCTCTCCTCTCTCAGCTTCAGGGCTGCCTCCCTCTGCTCTTCTTCTGCCTTCTCCAAGGCCAACCTGGCTTCCCTTTCTTGTTGTAGCCTGGTTGACCTCTCCAAAGTCACCAACTCCTCTAGTGGTAGCAGGAGTATTTCCTCATTGACAGCTCCTAGGCTGATGAGCTGGTCAATGAGTGCTGTTCTTCTCTTTAGGTTGATTTCTTCTTGATTGGCTGCAGCTGCCTTAGAGCTAGCAGCTAACAGCTTCTCAGTAGGAAACCGACCTTTCTTTTTGGCCTTCTCAATTTTCTCCTCCTCCTGAAGCTCTTCCGCAGTCAACTTTCTTTTGCCTTTGTCTTTGATTGTGCTTGACTGTGGTGGTTCTTGGATGGAGGGTTGTGATTGAGAGAGAAGTTCAGCTGGTGCTTGGGTTGGAGGTATATCAGAAATGTCCTCCCTGCTCACCTCAGATGCAATTTCAGCAATGACATCTGTGATGGTCAGTTCCTCGGACATCTGAAATAGGCCTTCCGCAGCTTCTATTTCGGCCTCGGAAGACTTGTCTTGTTCTTCCGAGGCTTCCATGTAAACTTCGGAAGCCTCAGCTAGAGCTTCGGAAGATAAGACTGCTGCAGATTCTGTCCCATCTGTTTTAGTTGCTGGGCCATCAGTCCCCATTTCCCCTTCGAAACTAATCTCAGGTTCCATGAAGACCTTAGGTTGACCAACTTCCTCCACAGTGGTAGAAGGTGCAGTCAGTCTTTGAAGCTCCTCAGCCCCAAAGTATGCAAGTGTGGTGTCGGGGCTGGGCTGTTCTAAGGATGATCTCAATACAAACTTTGTGAAAAGTCTGTAGAGATCTTGAAGCATCCTTGAGTCAATCTCCAGAAAGGATTGAGATGACTCAGGTGGTGTAGTGATTTGTTGGGTGGAAATGAGTTGGGTCTGTGGTTCCATAGGTGTTTGTCTCTGAACTTTCTCCCCCTTTTTGGTAGCATCATCTTGAGAGCTAGATGAGCTAGAGGAAGAAGTCATTGAGACCTGGATTGGTACATGCCTAACAGACCTCTCCGTCTGTTTCTCAGCTAGTTGAGCCTTGAGAGAGTTAATCTCGAGTTGCTGAGTGGCAGTCCTTGATTCTAAGATCTTCACCTGTGATTCCAGGTTGGAGACCTTAGAAAGCAAGTACTGAAGTGTTAGTTGCATACTTCCCTCATCTTCATAGGAAGAATCACGGGGAGATGAGATAACATACCTAGTATGCTCACTCTCACCACCAGATGTGGTTTCTTGGCACCCTGGTTTCCTTTGCTCAGAGTCATCTTTTCAGAGATGTCAATGGGCAAAGTTGCCGTAGACTCAGTCCTAATGATGTTACCACTGTCCTGAGAGCTCAATGAGAGACTCTGAGTAGTGGCAGCTGAGTCTACATGAGTCCCCTCCACATCAGTGGGACTCACCTCAGTAGCAGGCTTCTGATGGGGGCTAGAGACAAGGGATCCCTCTTGGCTCTGTTGATCTCTCAGTGGGTGTCGTAGATCAACTTCATGGCCATGGAGAGATGTAATCTCTTCATCAGTTCGGAGTAAAAGGTCAGTGAAAGAGAGGGTGGTTAGTCCTACTGACCCGGGACCTTGATCAATGTCTACATGCATTGAGCCTATGGTGGGGCTGTCCCTAGAAGGCTGCACAGGGGAGTGTAGAGACTCACCCTGTGGGCTAAAGGCTTGGGGTTCGGGCTCAGGGGTTTGAGACTGAGGAGACTCAAAACCCACATTGAGGTCAATTGTGAAGGATGGTGTGACCTCGGACTGAGTGGGAGCCCATGATTCCACTCTAGTCCTTTGGGTGTGAACAGAAGGAGCTTGTTCAATCAGAGTAGATTGAACAAGGGTTCGTTTGGGGCGTCTCTGATATGTGGCTTTGATGGGTAAAGAAGGTTTTGGTATTGTGGTGGATGTTGCTGGTGTGGGTTCATCACCTGTGGGGAGAACAGGGATGTCACCAGGAGCTATGCGCTCAGTCATCTCTAGAGGTAATGGAGTGTACCGTCCAGTGAAGTTGGTGGACATCTTCTTCAGTGTCTTGAAGATGGTAGGCCTCATGTGTGGAACAGGAAGAGCAGCTGCGCAGACAAGCTTGCTTGGTTCCATCTCACAGTTGATTATGTGTTGAAGAAATCGGGGATACATGAAGAATGTATCCCTGCTGAGATTGGCGATTAGGTTGTTCAACACGAATCGTGAGTAGTTGAATCTGAGGCCTCTCACCAACCCATGAACTAGGCATCCTAGTTCATATGGGATTTGATCCCAACCCCCTGATTTGTTGGAGAGGCAGTGCAAAACAATGTGCAGCAGGAACTTCCAATGGTAAGAGAAGTTGAACTTGTATACTGTGGACCTGCTGACATCGCCTCCATATCCCATGAGGATATAGGTGCCTTCCAAGTCTTCCTTGGGGAACTCAGTAGGAGCCCCATCATCGTGAAGCTCGAGATGCTCCCTGATGATCTGTTCATTGATGACCAACTCTTGGCCACAAACTCTGGTTCTCAGGACTCGAACCCCATTCAGCACTGTAGTTTCTCCGTTGCTCCAAAATTCTGACATATGGTTGGAGTATACGGTTGGGTTAACTGTGAGTGCAGTATGGTAGGTGGATTCGGTGAGAAAGGTGATGATTTGGGTGAAGTCAGCATCCCTTGACGAGTCAAGTAACGCGACTTGGTTGTGCTGAGGGTTTAGCGCCATTGGAGAAAAGGTAAGCTTGAAATTTTGAGTGAGATTTATGGTTTGACAGTGAAGGGAACAATTTGGGCTGTAAAGTGGTAAAAGAAGATGAAATTGATAAGTCAAGATTATTTAAAAAGGGGTGAATAGTGGTATGGTAGTGGTAATAGGGTAACTGTTTTGGGGTTACTGTGGGTGGTATGGTGGTTTACGGCGGAGAAATGATGTTGGCGGCAAGGATAATTTTAAATAATCTGACAATATCAACAAAATCTTTACTTTTTACAGAGTGGGGCCCAAAAGATATCCGTTACATATAAAAACCTTTACTTCCGAGGGTAAAACATTTCGAAGGTATTTTCTTCCGAGGGCAATTTCTCTTCCGAAGCATGATATTGCTTCCGAAGGTAAAATTGTCATTTGAAGGCACTTTATCTTCCGAAGCAAGGCATTGCTTCCGAAGGTAAAGCTGTCTTTCCGAATGGAGAGTTGTATAAGTTTCGGAAGTAGATCTGATATAAAATCAATCGCTTCTTCCGAGACCAAAAACTCTTCCGAGAAGAAAATTTCCATTGAGGAATTTAGCTTCGGAAGATATTCAAGAATATCTTCCGAGAGTTAGTTCCTCTTCGGAAGGAATTTACACTTGGAATAGTTTAAAGATCTTTTGTAACAGGGCTTAAATTGTATTGACACAAGACATTACTCATTTAAAAAGGTCTTCAAAAGAGGTAGTTATTCAATGTTTATCATCCCAATTGCTGATATGAGATACTTAAATCTTTGTTCATCAAATGCCTTTGTGAACAAATCAGCATATTGTTCATTTGAGTCAACTTTGATTAACTTTATCAGCTGTTTCTCATGAATATCTCTAATGAAATGATACCTGATATCAATGTGTTTTGTCTTGGAGTGCTTCACCGGATTCTCAGTAATGGAGATAGCACTGTTGTTGTCAATATGGATAGGAGTAGTCATGAAGTTGAACCCATAGTCTAACATCTGATTTTGAATCCATAGCAGTTGAGCACAGCAGCTAGCAGCAGCAATGTATTCAGCTTCAGCAGTTGATGTAGAGACACAGGATTGTTTCTTGCATTGCCATGAGATAATCCTTCCACCAAGAAATTGACATCCTCCTGATGTTGATTTCTTGTCAATGTTGCAGCCACCATAGTCACTGTCAGAGTATCCATAGAGATTGAAATCACTATTTCTTGGATACCAGAGACCTAGTTTAGGTGCTCCTTTGAGGTATCTGAGGATTCTCTTTGCAGCAGCTAGGTGAGACACCTTTGGAGCAGCCTGATATCTTGCACAAATGCATGTGGCAAACGTGATATCTGGTCTATTTGCAGTGAGATACATCAGAGAACCAATAATTGCTCTATACTGATGTTGATCAGTATCCTCCCCCTCAAGGTCAGGGCAAAGATTATGGTTTCTGGGTATGGGTGTCTTGGCTGGTTTACAGTCCTTCATTTCAAATCTTTCTAAGATGTCTGAGACATACTTAGATTGACTTATGAAGAACCCTTCCTTCATTGTTTCACCTGGATTCCTAGGAAAAAGTCCATTTTTCCCATGGAACTCATCTCAAACTTCTGCTTCATAATGCTTTCAAAGTCTTTGCACATTTGGTCGTTTGAAGAACCAAATATGATGTCATCAACATAGACTTGTACAAGCAAAATGTCTTTTCCACTCTTTCTGATGAAAAGAGTCTTGTCAATGGTACCTCTAGTGTATCCATTCTTCAGGAGAAACTGAGACAAGGTCTCATACCACAGCCTAGGTGCTTGGTGCAGCCCATATAGAGCTTTGTCCAGCTTGCACACATAGTTGGGGTGCTGTGGGTCTTCAAATCCTGGAGGTTGACACACATGGATTTCCCTATCTATATCCCCATATAGAAAAGCACACTTGACATCAAGTTGGTAGACTGTGAAGTTCTTGGATGCAGCATAAGCAAGGAAGATCCTAACTGCCTCAAGTCTTGCAACAGGTGCAAAGACATCAGTATAATCGATTCCTTCCTCCTGGGTGTATCCTTGAACTACTATCCTTGCCTTGTTCTTGATAATCAAGCCTCTATCATCTTTCTTGTTCCTGAATACCCATTTAGTGCCTATGGGTACTTGACCAGATGGTAGTGGGCATAGATTCCAGACCTTTTGTCTTTTGAATTGAAGCAGCTCCTCCTGCATCGATTCAACCCAACTACTATCCTTTAAGGCATCTTCTACCTTCTTTGGTTCCATCTGAGACAGGAAGCATGAGTACAAGCAGACATTCCCATGATGAGTTTGTCCTCTTGTTCTCACACCCTCAGAGACATTTCCTATGATGTTCTCAGTTGGATGAGTGTTGTGAATCCTAAGACGAGGAATCACTTCCAATTGCAGAGATAAGTCTAGGTTAGACATATTCTGATCAGGAACTGGATCACTCTGTCCAACTGCTGTTTCAGAGTCATTCAATGAGGACTGATTGAATGATTGAGAAACATCACCAACGGTTGGTTGTGAAGTAGTATTAACAGTTGCCTGTTCCTTCAGAATACCACTTCCCTCAACCTGGTGTTGTAGTGGATCACCGGAGGAACTTTGAGGTTGATCAAGTGATTCACTTGTTGAAGCTTTACTATTTCTGGAGATAGTTACACTGTCAGATCTGTGAATAGTTGAAGCTTGTTGCCCTTCAGCTCTTGGAGAATTTGGAATAGGTCTGGGAAGCTCATATAGTTGACCTGCATCAGCATCAGCATCACTTTGAGCACCTGTTCCAGCTGAAACATTCTCACAAGATGGTTTAGAATAGTTTGGAAACAATTCTAAATCAAAGATATACTCAGGTCCATTCCCCCTAACACAAGGAGTGTGCTCATTAACAACTATGTTGGATGACTCCTCAAATTGTTGATTCTTAATATTGTATACTCTATAAGCTTTGGAGCTAGAAGAGTATCCAATAAAGATGGCATCATCCGACTTCTCAGCAAACTTTGCCAAGTTGTCCTTTGTGTTAAGTATGGTACACCTGCAGCCAAAGGACCTTAGAAAGCCAATGAACGGTGGCCTCTTGTTCCATAACTCATAAGGGGTTTTTCCATGGGGCTTAACTACAAGAACCCTGTTCTGCACATAGCATGCAGTGCTGACTGCCTCTGCCCAGAATGTCAGAGGCAGCTTTGAATCAGCTAACATGATCCGAGCAGCCTCAATAAGTGTCCTGTTCCTCCTCTCAGCAACACCATTTTGTTGAGGAGTTCTGGGAGCACTATATTGTCTGGCAATCCCTTTTGAGTCACAGAATGAGTCAAGAACGAAGTTCTTAAACTCAGTCCCTTGATCACTTCTAATAATCTTAACCTTGTGATCAATTTGATTTTCTATTTTAAGAATAAAAGATTTCAAAGTTTCAGCAGTTTCATCTTTACTTCTTAAAAAGAATACCCATGTAAATCTTGTAAAATCATCAACGATCACAAGGCAGTATGATTTCCTTCCAATGCTCATTATACTTGTGGGACCAAAAAGATCCATGTGCAATAAGTGTAATGGAGTAGTGATAGAGTTAACACATTTGGATTTATGAGATGATCTGTGTTGTTTCCCTTTCAGGCATGCAACACAGTTATCTTTGCAGAAAAATTCCTTTTTAGGCAAACCATGTACCAAGTTATTTTTAGACAATTTATTCATTGTTTTAAAATTCACATGACACATGCGTTTATGCCATAGTGTTGACTCATCACTATCAGCTTTGGAAAGAAAGCATGATACTTCACCCATAGGAGAAGCATTGTTCATATCCAGCTTGTACATATCCCCTTTCCTGGGAGATCTGAGAAGCACCAATTCCGGAGGAATTGTCATCCCTGGTTTGAGGATAATGCACTCATGTTCTGTGAAAAGCATCTGATGCTTCTGATCACAGAATTGAGAAACACTTAACAGATTGTGTTCAAGCTGTTTGACAAAGTGAACTTTGTCAATGTTTATTCTGCCATTGGATATACTTCCTCTGCCAGAAATATATCCTCCGGCCTCACCTCCAAATTGGACAGGCCCTCCATCAAAGTTCTGGAATTGTTGAAGGAGAGATCTGTTCCCTGTCATGTGTCTGGAGCATCCACTATCTACAATCCAGATATTGTTGTTCTTGTCAAATGGATGTCCCTGCACATAAGATGAGATGGTTAGTTTTGTTTGGAAGCCCAAGCCTTGCAGGTCTCGGGCTCTTCCAAAGATAGTGACATAATTGAACCAAAAGATATGCAGTGGGGTTCAATAGAGGTCATTGTTGAAGAAGAGGTTTGGGCTGCAGCATCTTCCTTGATCTTCCAATCCATCCTTTGGTTGATCTTTGAGGATGAGCTTGTTGAAGCTTTTGCAGCATGGTCTTCTTCCGAAGCTTCTCTCTTTTCGGAAGAAGCCTTCACCACCTTTTCTTCCGAAGTAGTCTTCTTCTGAGATGGTTTCAAGGGAGCCTTCTTGTTCTTCCGAACCTTAGAAGGTTTGGCTTCCGAAGCCATTTTCCCTTCGGAAGAAGCAGTTTCTTCCGAAAGCAACTTGGCTTCCGAGACCAACTTTCCCTTTTTCATCATTTGGACCTTTTGAAGTGGTCCAACTGAGAAACCTTCTCTGACTACTTCTTTTCTAACATTATTTGCATAATGTGTGCTTGCTGGATTGTAGTAACAATCTTTAGCCATGTGGTTGTGCAGACCACACATTATGCATGCAATGTTAGTCTTCTGGGAACTTGCAGGTTGCTGTTTCTTGGGTTTCTTCTCTTCATCAGCAACTTTCCCTTTCGACTTCTGATCCTTCAGTGGGACAGGAGTGCTGGTACTACACTCCTTTCCTGAATCAGGAGTACCTACCACTTGAAACCCGGCAGAAATGAAGACACCCTTTTGCTTAGGGTCAAACTTAAGCTTGGACTCTGCAACCTTCTTAGCAGTCCTTCTAGCAGCTTTAGCTCTGCTTCTTCTTGCCTTGATGGTCAGGATTTGGTCATCACAGGTGGAGATGGGTGTATCCTCCTGTTTCTCCCCTGTGGAGGCCACTATTTTTACTTCATCCTCTAGTTCAAATGGAGAAGGGTCAGCAGTTGGAACCTCTTGCTCTTCAGTACCACATCTAGGTAGTCTAATAGACTCATAAGAGTGTGGTAGAGCTATTTCACTGGTTCCCAACCCTTCTTTGTTTTGATAAAACATTTTGGAATGGGAGGTTGATGCAAGAATAGTTTGGAAGCTTTGCTCAGTAATAGCTTGCTTCCTGGCCTGAGCCTCAGCTGTGACTAACTGGGCTTGAACTTCAGAAAGTTTGGAGATCAGATCTTTGATTTGAGTCTTGTAGTTAGTCTTTTCATGTTTCAAAAGAGACACAGTTTTCTCTAACTCATCAATTTTCCTTTGATAGTCAGATTCAGCTCTTTTAAAGTCAGATTTTAGCACATTTAAAGACTCAACCTCAGATCTGATTTCCGAAATGTAATCCTTATACAATTTAACTTTAGCAATACAGGCAGCAGTACAAAGATGTTCATATACCTGATCATCATCTGTTCCGGCCATGAGTGCTTGAGCGGGAGTCATATCCTGTACCATGAAGCTCCAGTCAACTTCCTGAGCAACAGCAGCTGTTTCAATTGACTTTTCTTCATGCTTGGGAGCAGTGGGATGTGTGGAGGCCTGTGGGGTTCCCGGGTTGTTCTTGGGAGCCTTGCATTCCCTAGCAAAGTGACCAAGTTGGTTGCAGTTGTAGCACCTTGCTTTGCTCTTATCAAACCCAAACTTGCTGTTGACTGGGTTTTGAGGGAATTGCCTTCCAGTTCTCTTGAAGAACTTCTTCGCTCTGTAAGTTAAAAGAGCCATCTGCTGGACAATGTCCATGTACTCCACATCATCTGGATTGAAGCACTCAAGATCATCAAAGCAGTATTGAAAATCACCAGAGTGTCCACTTTCAGAGACAAAGGCACAACTATCCTGAAAGGAGTTGTGTTGAACCTTTTGAGACTTTGAAGTCTCAGGTAGAGTGATGAAGGGTCCAGTATGTGAGTTGTCAGGGTAGCATAGCAACTGATGTTGTGGTTCCATGCTTTCCCTTTCAACCACATGAAGGGCTGAACTCTGTTGGTTATTGGAGTGGTCAGAGGAGTTCTGCATGTTCATCTCCATCTGAAATGCACTTAGGATACCATACAACTCTGTGAGAGAAAGAGTCTTAAGGTCCGAAGTTCTCTTGATGACAATACAGTAGTGAGTCCATAGCTTAGGAAGAGAGGACATGAACTTCCTAACTATGTCTCTGTTCTCAAGAGCTACTCCAATATCCGCCAGAGTATCTACTAGCTCAACATACCTGAAGTATTGTTGAGTCAAGGTCTCACCAGCCTTGAAAGTAAAGTTCTCAAACTGTTGCTTCAAGAGATCTTTCTTGTTCTCTTGAGTTTCCTTGGATCCCTCATACATCAGCTTCAAAGCTTCCCATAAATCTTTAGCTGTCTTGCACTTCTTGAAGCGTCTGTAGACGGAGTTGGGGAGAGTAGTTTGGAGACAAGTCATAGCCCTTTGATCTAGCTCTATTCTCTTCCTATCTTCCTCTGAGTAATCATCAACATCTTTTGGAATGATGCGATTACCAGTGGCAGATGTAGTGCTTGGTATGAAGGGACCATTGACAATGGAGTCCCACATCCTTGAGTCTTGACACTTGATGAAGCCTTCCATCCTGATACACCATGTGTCAAAGTCTTCAGGGGTGATCATAGGGGACTTGGTCAAGGTACCAGTTTCCATATCAGCCTTGGAGAGAGCAGCTATTTGAGTGAGTGGATTGTGGTGAGGAGTGAAAAACAGGTTGATTAGGATGGTAAGATCTCACAATCAAGAGCCTGGAGCTCTGATACCAATTGCAGGATCGGATTTCGGGTGGTCTTTCTCTCAACTCACTGTGAATCAACACTCGGCAAGCAGTCTATGAAGAGTTGATCACAATATAACAAGTAACAAGCAGTAAGAAAAACTTAACAGCAGATAAATTTTCAAGGTACTTTTATATATTGCTTCTCAACTCAAAGGATTACAAGACACTTGGACTCAAATCGCTTACCTAAAGAGTTACAGGGAGAAGATATATATAATACTACCTACAGCCGGATATACTTTGATACCAGCTGGACACCTCTAACCTTACATCTATACTACAAGACTCTAGGTGAGGTCTTTCAGACATTGTGCCTGAGAGTTGGTAGTCAGGACATGTCCCTGACTTACCTTTTGTCACCAACTAAAGTTGGTAACATGTACTATCATAAAAAGGTGAACAGTAGAATAAAGTATGGTCAACAATATGGCTCTTTAGGAAGATGCCATGCTGTATCAGAGGTCTGCAGCGGACTGTCAGGGACCATACTTTTATCTGCTGGACATAGCAATGTCTTCCGAAGGATAAAGTGCTTCGGAAGAATAACTTCTTCCGAAGGCACTTATACTTCGGAAGACTGCTTCTTCCAAGGCTTGGAGTCTTCTTTGTCTTCGGAAGCAGACTTTGTCTTCGGAAGCTCAGACTTTGTCTTCAGCTCTTTCATCAGACTTTGTCTTCGGAAGCTTTCAGACTTTGTCTTCAGCTCTTTCATCAGACTTTGTCTTCGGAAGCTTTCAGACTTTGTCTTCAGCTCTTTCATCAGACTTTGTCTTAGGAAGCTTTCAGACTTTGTCTTCAGCTCTTTCATCAGACTTTGTCTTCGAAAGATAGTCTTCAGCTGTTGGCTTCAGCTGTTGGCTTCAGCAGTTGACTTCAGCTTTTGCCTTCAGTAGATATCTTCAGCTGTTGGCTTCAGCTGTTGTCTTCAGCAGTTGACTTCAGCTTTTGCCTTTAGTAGATATCTTCAGCTGTTCTTCAGACTTTCGGAAGATCTCTTGCTCAGCTTTGGAAGCCTTTGAATGTAGTACCAAAAGATGACTATGAAGTGAATTTGGTTGCACCAGCCTTATCATAATCCAACACGGTCCAACCGCCGGTTCGGTTTCAACCGGCCGGTTCAAAGCAACCAAAACGAACCACCCCTGACCGGACCGGACCAGGCCCCGATTCGCGGTCGAACCGGACCGGCCAATCGGTCTCAACAAGCTGGGTTCTAAACCCAAATCACGTACCACTTGAATCGGCGAACAACCGAACCCTTGGGACCTTCTTCAACCCCAGGATGTGATGAGTCGACATCGAGGTACCAAACGACTCCGTCGATAAGAGCTCTTGGGAGTCATCAGCCTGTTATCCCCGACGTACCTTTGATCCGTTGAGCTAGAGCCCTTCCACACGGGACTCCCGGATCACTATGGCCGACTTTCGTCTCTGTTCGACCAGTCGGTCTCACAATCAGGCAGGCTTATACCATTACGCTCACTCCGAATACAGGCCTAGATCGTTTGTACAGGAGATGTTTTACGTTTAAACGTAACATTTGTTTAAAACGCGTCTTGTCAAACATAATACATTCTCATTAACTCTATGTTTCGCCATAAATTTAGTTCGGAAACAACTTGAGCGATTGTAGGTCTATGTTTCGACATACACTTTGTTTGAAAGAGTTGTGTCCAATAACATTATCATTTAACGATAAAAATTCAAGTCACTCTACGTATCGATGTAAATTTAATTCGGAAATGAGTTAGGTCGATTGTAGTCTATACTTTATCATTTTGCTGTATAATGTCGCGGCAACGCGCGACGGGTAAAAAGAACTAGTTTTCCATAAAACTGAAAAAACAGAACACCATAACTATGATGAGATAAATGAGGTGCCTGTGAATATATTATCTTTAAAATTCCTAGAAAGCCTGCCTGCTGCTGGTCTTCTTCTATATCTAACATTCTTTATTAACTACCCCAAAATAAAAACCAAAAAAGAAACAAAAAAAAGAATTAAAAAATTACAAGTTAATTCAAGAGCTCCTTCTTCGTTGGAGACACCATTTCTGTACTCTTTTCCACTATTGCTATCTCTCTAATTCATAAATTTCCTGCAGTTGGGGCTTTACATAAACAAGGGACTTTGCTATCGTCACTCTCATCCGGATCAAACAAGTAATCATACCTAAAACCCCAAACACACCAAACAGAAAATCAAGAAAAGATGCACAAAAGGGTTATAAACTTATAATTTGGTTTTGGGTTTAGTTCTGAGATGACTCACGTTAACTCGTCACCTATGGTCACATTGGTTCTTGCAATGAGCACTATTCGGCTTTCGTCACCGCCCACGCTCATGATCCTTGCATAGCAGTTTGGCATACACTAAATTCAAAATAGATTAAGTTAGAAAGAAGCAGAAGCAACAAGACGGGGGTTGGATGAAAAACCAAAATGAGTTTTGCCCTTGTTGTTTTTAATGAAAAACATAACTGTGCGTACCATTATAGTAACAATATAATATTTTTGAATAAATAAATTTAGATTGAATAAATAGAAGATGTACTTGTAGGGAGTTTTGACCATTGACATGGGTGATACATTTACCCAGTTATTAATATTTTCTTTTATTTTTGTTTTTATCCATTTGACCCGCTATAGGTAAAAATAACCAAAAATGGATCGAAATTGCCAATGCCACACCTAGAAAGAAAAAGGATAATAGACTGCAGGTAAAAGGGCAGACAGAGACATACAGAATGGTTAATTAGACGCGCCACATTTCCTTTATCCGTTGCATCTACGACGACTTCTTCACTGATTTTAAACAGCTGCAAAGGAACAAGATTTTGACCAAGTCAGCTTGGCTTTATTACAGTCGGTTTAAAGTCATAAATTATATAAAGGAGATGAGAAACACACGTAGCAGTCTTTGCCTTCTCTACGGTAACGTGCTTCCCTTAAATCAGCAACACTGCGCCTCACCTGCTCACCACGATATTCCAAAACCTAGGCAAAAAATACAAGTGTAAATGGATTTAATGAAAGCAAATATCTAAAATGTCCTTAAATGATGACAAAACCGCAGAAAGCCATAAAATTTTCATAAGTGTCGCATATCCATGAATTCCAGATGGTATTTATATTTACCATTTCACCCTCTGTGATATTTTGGCGTGCAAAAAGACCCCATCCATGAATACCCGACTTCCCAAAGCAAACACGATCATTTTCGGTTCTCTGCATTTGCAACAAAAAGTCGAAATTCAGAAAAGATTATATATCTATTAAATGCATCTATACAGGACTTGACTATTAACTGTTGCACAAAACTTTCAAAACTATTTATTTGTTGATGGATCAATCCGGTTTGTCGTATTTCTACAGGTCAAATGGGTAACATCAAAAATTTGGGTCAATAGTCACCCAACACTTTTAACGCCTACAATTTACTAAATTGCTTGATTTAAATAGTTAGATTATTATTGTGCTAAAAGTTTTTTCGGTCAACCCAACTGTTTTGACCCGTACAAAAACATTACCCATTTCGACATGAGCCTGTGTTTTGTCCCCTTCCCAAACTGCTCATTTTTCCAACACAATAATTTTTTTAGATAAAGTGTGTTTATGTTAAGAAAGATTGAAGCTTTGCCTGTAGATGACGCAGTCTTTCTCTGAAAGTAGAAAAACTTCGAGGTTCTTGCATCTTCTGTAGAAAAAAGACATCAAGTGTGTGATATTTAAGATAATTTTGCTGAAAAGTAAGCAAATAGATTTATAGAAATCATTAATGTAAACAACAAAGTGTATTAATTACCCTAAGGCTGTTCAACTGTTGTATTGTGGTTAAGGAGTGATGACATGGCCGACTAACTCGGTGCATAATTAGCCCCGCTACATTCTTCTGAGAAACACAAAAATCAAAAGAATAGGGTATTAAACTATTAATCAACACATCTGAGGCTTCGGTTGGGGATGCCCTTATGATGATGAGATGATGGTATCTCATAATTAAACTTAAAATTACAAATATAAATCAGTTTTTGAACTATAGATCACTACCTTGTTGTGTGATCTCTGATGCTCCTTGCACCTTGCTGCTGAAAATGGTTCAGCCTCTGTTATAGTTTCAGAGGCTGGAGCTTCCAGAAGTTGTAATCTTCTTGATGAAATCAACCTTGAACCATTTTTATTATTATTTAATAATAAGCTTTTAGCCGAAATCACCCCTCCTGGTGTCTGTATTATTAGGACGGTATCTGGATTTGGGGCCCTGAAATCAAATTTTGAATTATTATAGTAAAGATATCAAAATCTTTGAGATTGTTATGAATAAGTACCTGTGATAAGCGCAATATGACACCATCCTTGTGATCTGCTTCCCGTTCTTTTGTAGGGAGTGTAGCTGTGAAAAAAGAACATTTTGTTTAGAATTTTCAGGCAACAAAAGATTGTTCTTATTTTTGTTAAAAAAATTAAAATTATGTCCATGAGGTTTTAAATAGTGAAAAAAGGAACTTCACCTCCATTCGATAGCCAGCCCTTGATGCACATGTTGCATGATAATAAGTGGAACACTTTGAACATTGTGTACAAGATCCATGAATTTGCTTGCAAACAACACATATCTGACAAAAGACAAAAGTTTGAGTAAAATATATACATATTAGGTTAGTTACCCGTGTGTTACACGGGTTAATATAGAAAAATTATATAATAGATTATATACATGTATAATCTAATATATGTTATAGATAACATATCAATGAAATTATTATATATAACAAATATATTTAACTTATAAGCAATAGTATAAAAAAGAGATTTTATTACTCGTATATATCCATAAATCTCTTTATATACATTTTTAAAAATTTTAGTTTTAACAATGATTGCTACAAATGAAATTATATTTTAACAAAATTAAGTCTCTTTTAATGAAACCTTATTTATTTCTAGAAAGAAATTATGATTAATATAGTATTAAATTAGCATTTATTAAGGAAACTTTTTTGAAGTCAAGATTTTTACCAAAAAATGTAAATTTATTGTGATGAGGACACATGGAGAATCCTAGGTGGAGGCTAGGTGGAGATGATGTGGACGTGCTAGAAAGTGGCCATGTGGACGTGATAGTTATTTTGCTTTATTAGTATAGACTATAGATTTTACTATCAGTCAAATATATATAATAGCCTTAAAAAGAAATTGGATAAATTGCTAGCAATAATCTACATATAAAAATAAAAGAAATTTAACAAGGAAAAGCTGCAATTTTGACTTTTGAGGACATCCAAGAAAAGAAATAGTAGCCCCATGGAAAGTTACAAATTTTCTTTAAGACTCAATACTCATTATTAAACAGAACAATCCTTTTTCCCGTCATTATTCATGTCACGTTTGACTAGCAAATAGTTTGCAAAAACATATGCAAATTTTATTGAAACGGAGGGAGTAAATATTATTTCTTGCTCTGTATTAATTAAAAAAAGTTTTTACCTTTACAAATGAGTTTGAGGGGATACTTAAAATTCCAAGAGCAGGCTCCATTTTCTCATCACTTGCAAAGCAAACTTCAGGCCTAAACCAAGCACAGGTTACATGAACCCACAGGGGCTCCACATCAGTAGGCTTCAAAGCACCTCCTAAATTAAAATGCAAAAAATGACAAACAGATTTTATAATAATACTAAAAATTGCTAACAGAATAAAAATGAATTATGCATGATATGATTTATAATGTGTAAATTCATGCCTTTTACAGGACAGAGGCAACACTCTCTCTCAATATCGGGTGTCTCACAGGACCGGCAAACCCATGAAGTAAAATCTTGAACGTTTCTTGCACCATAGCATTCTTGGTGCACAGCTATTTGACATCTGTTATGAAAGTTAATCAAGTTTTTTATGATATGAAAATTGCCCACGAATTGTAGATGCCTACTGACTAAACGAATAGCATTCTGACTAGACCTGATGCATATAATTATTTTATTGTAGTCCCAATCTTCAATCCATCGGCATACAGCACAACGTTCGGTTGTCCACTTGGCATATACAGGCTCATATTTTTCTATTAATTTAGAAAAAAATCAGAAAACATGAAGAAACGTTAGCGTTGGAAAATGGGGTTATCGCACAATGGGTCAAAACAGGTAACTTTATATATGGGTACAGGTTGGGTAGGCATGAAAACACATTTTTTCCAAAAAAAATTATATTAATATTCCGCCTGTCAAATGTAAGTCAATGGGCCAAAATTGTCACCTCTAAGAAACATACATGTCAATTACTTTGAACCCACATCATAGAAACCAGAACATACCTCGTAGAAAACTAAGTAATTTCTGCTTTCGTGATTTTAAGGAAGGGCGTTTAAGAGAATTCACAGAAACAACAGCACGAGCATGATACTCAGCTACCTGCAGCATCTGCAAAATGACATTGTTTGAACAAATGATTATTCCTACTTTAATGGCACATAATTGTAAATGGCCTAATGATTGCATAGTTACGTATAAAGCAGGTAAAATAATAATAATAATAATAATAATAATAATAATAATAATAATAAATAATAATAATAATAATAATAATAATAATAATAATAATAATAATAATAATAATAATAATCAGTTTCATGTACAGACCCATTGTTCCAGGGGCAGCAAGGAACCCTTCACCTTGATGCTTGTTTTCCAATTTTTCACTTTTGACCCTGTATGTCTCTCCCATTCACTAAGTGCCATCTTTTCTGTCCCGCAAGATCCACACTTGCACACAACCCTTAAAAGTTGATAAAAAGCAAACTTTAATATACGGATTTCATTTCGCTTTTTCTTTATTAAAAATAAAAAAGAATTTTCATGCAAGCGTCCTTTCTGTTTCCCTTATTGCTTCAAGTATAACCTAATGAATCCAATCATCACAATTAACCATCAAAATTACATTTAGATATAAGCTAAGGGAATCTTTAATGGAAGAGAATCATAATCTATACACGAAAGCCTATTTATGTACACAGGCAGCTTTAGATAAATGAAAGCATACCAAAACAAACAGAACATAATCTCTGTAAAAACTCAAAGACGATACTAATTATAACCTTGAATGAAGTTTTAAGATAGTAACAGGTAAGCAAGTAATCTGATAGTTGATGCACATCTTTGGCCTAGAAGGATATATTTTTATATGCTTACAAATGCAGGCTAGGATAGTATATTCCTTCAACCCCTGTGCAAACAACCGTGACCTTATCAGGCAGCACCGTCTCCTCCTGCTTCTTATTATATCTGGAATTCAAAATTTGTCACTATTAACAAGTTGAGCGTAGGACACAAATAAGAATTTCAATCCAAATAAAAATGAACAGTGACAAAATACTGAATTCTGCATGCTCTGTTCAACCCTAAGTCAATACTCAAATCAAGCATGTTTCTTGACTTCTCGTAGTCACTATTTATAGAGTTGTTCATCATTAAAATAATACTTTTATCTGTTTTATTTTGCGAAAATGCTATCATTGATTACTTATATTACATAAATACCTGTTTTTAGGCTGACAAGTTTCTGAATCCGACAACTCAAAATTAAACTTCGCTTTGCAACCTGGGCAGTAGTAATCGCTTGTCCCGAGATCCTACAAATGATTTCGAATTATAAAACTGCAAGAAAAGTCATAAAAGACAAAAAAAACAGCAAAAATAAAGAAGTAAAGAGAACCTTGAAATGATGACGGGAGATTTTATCACAATCCGCATGAACCCACACTTTACATCCATCACAGCGAACCTGATGTAAACACAACCGTCTAAAATTAGTGCCTGAATGAAAACGTGTATAAATAGAAATTTTCAGTTAGTAGCTTTCTCACCCAACTAACAGTATCTGCACGATTCCATATTTTTTTGCAAATACCACAAACATGTTTTAATTTTGTCAACTGCAAAAAGAAAGCATACCATTATCAACAGTAGATTAAAAAAATCAAGAAAGGGAATGCCATAAAAACAGACATGTTACACGAACCCTAGCACATGTATTACAAAGAATAAGATTATTAGGAGCTGTTTCATTCATTTTCCTCAACATTTTAGGCGAGATGGTTGACCCACAGCCTTCACATGACTGTAAGCGCCTCCTTTTAATTATTTCCTGCAAAAAAGAGCATAAATTATTTTAGTAAACTTTAAACTTCCAACATCAGAGTAATCATTGATCCAAACTTGCCTGTTTTTGAAAGCGTTCATGTTCCTGAATTGATCCCCGGGTCTCGTGAATCCCTCTAGGGATAGAATCAAGATAATCCAAATTACCAGCTGCTGCATTTATTTCAACCATCAACATTTCTGTAAACCCATGTTCTGCTAGAAATGCTTCTTCTATAGCTGAACGAAGAACACTTGGTTCACTATCATTTAAGTCGGTTTGACCCTGAAACCTGAAAACCAACAAATTATCATCACATTGATTTTTTTTTCGATTGACGCATATAATGTAAGAAAGAAACGAACTACAACAAACCTATCAACGTTTTCCACAAAGGGAAATATCATCCCGCTTTTAATCCATGCATAGTCCTGTTTGTCAAATATCAGCATATCATAACATCAAATTACATCAGATTACATCAGTTACATATGCAATTCCAATTTAATATTCAACTACACTCACCCTTTGTGTACCATTTCCTGAGTATCCAAAAAACATGACACAATAAGCACCATCAACCCGAAATCCCAGAACTTGTTGTGGAGCATGCATATCCGGATCAAGAACAATGGCGGGCCAAGCCGGATAATGCTTCCCCGACTTGGCCCACACAATATCACCTGGAGAAAACTCATCTAATTCTTTAACATTCTCATCCTTCTTCAAAAAACCATCTCTTTTCCCCCCAATTGTATCAACATTATCATCATCTTGTTCAGCAAACCTCGAATACTTCCTCGCATCAAAACTCAGGTACTCCTCATCTTCAAACTCTTCAAATTTCGATAAAGACTTACGACATTTGTAGCCAACTTTATCCCCATTATGCCTCTTTGTTTGAATATGATCTCTGTGTTTTGGGACTCTGAGGTTTGATTTCTCCTTAGTGGGTGCAAACTCAGGGTCAAAGTGCGCATCTTGATCGATTTCGATTCGACTTTTTTCCTTCTTCCAATTATCAAGAACCGAATCATTGAACCGAGAAGGGAGCACCTGCACACGTCCTCTTGAAGTCCTCACCACCGGCGGCCGTGGCGGTGGTCGGACTGAATCACCACCAATCGCATTACAGTTATCTTCAACTTCCTGCGTTGACGCCTTCGGCTTCGAGTCAACGATCACCACCGCACCGGAGTCGCTGCAGAAGCCGGGGATTACACCGGCGGCGAAGTGGAACCCCAATTCACTCAAGGTGATGATCCCGGCGGCGACTTCTCCGAGCAGATGCAGAGGGTAACACCCACGGCTGCCATCGTTGCTTCGCCGCTTCTTCCTCGATTTCCTCGACAACTCGTCGTCGTCTCCACCGCCCGACTCAGTAACTCGACACCGCTTTAAACTCGGCATTGCCGATTTCAACTTCCGCTTGATTATCATCCCGAAACCCTAACCTCAATTCGCAAAACCTAATCGGCAATTGGAGACGACAAACAGTGTGAAATCGAAATGGGTGTTGGAATAATCAATCAGAACGACGATTTGCCCAACAAAAGACGAGAAATTTGGGAGGGAAATTTGATGAAATCGATTAAGCAGATAACAAGGTTTTGGTGAGTTGGGGGATCTCTCGTTGTCTCTCTCTCTCTCTCTCTGTTTCTGGAACAACTGATAAAATAAGGACATGAATTGTTTAAACTAAAATCACACACACACAGACACACTTACGATTACAATCTTTAATTCGTGAAACAAACGTTAAGATAACCCAAATTCATGTGAGTGTGAGAGAGAGAGATATTATAAAATTGGGATGAAAGATTTATTTTACTGTAAATATATCTCTTTTGAACATATAGATACAATGTTGTGTATGTATAGATGAACTGAAAGAGGCATGAGGTGAGAGAAAGTGAGTTTGTGCTAAGTTGCGCCAGATTGGGTCACAAACTCGCAACAAAAGCCCATTTTCAACTCCAAAACTACTTCTTTCAGTTTGAGATTATGGCTTTTGTTCTTCAACAACCATGAAAAGATTTGTTTTTTTCCTTTAAACTTTTATAAAGATTTATACAAAACACGTGAATTTTGATACGTTTGTAATGGGTTTTTGATCATTTTCAAGTTTCTTGTTAACCTTGTGCATCGTCCCGCCATGCTTTGTTACAGTGGTTTATTTTTGATTTTGAACAATAATTCTACTTTATAAGTTTTACTTGACAGAAATAAAGAAATCTTATGATGGGCAAATTCGGGATTTTACAGGGATTTCACCTTAAAAAGAGATGAAGCACAGAATAATAATATTTGTTCATGGCTGCCGGAGGAATCTCCGGCGTTTGCTTTTTGTATAAAAGTAATGCATATTTTGCCTTTTGGAGATGATAAACTGTGGAAAAAGACATCGGAATCTCGCCGGAAGTTCGCCGGAGCCGATCATATTTGGTCTGGTTTCACCCAAGAGAGTTGTGTGCACGAAGGTCTTGTTGTGGTTCATATATGGTCTACAACTACGAGGTCCCCATCGGTGGTACAAATAAGAATTCCTTAGAGGTTTACAAAATAAATAAATAATAAATCAACACATTTTTGACTCTCCGATGGTTTTACTCACGAGACGGTGACACTAAATTTGAATATTATTTTAAAATTTTATAGAGAATCAAAACGATGATGTTTATTTTTGCTTATTTACATAGTAAACTTGCATCTAATTAGAGTCGAGGATTGGAACACAAGGAGTATTAAGTTTGCTTCTTTTGCTCTCTATAGTTAAAGTTGTTATAGAAAATCGTTGAATGTAAAACAAATTTAGGAGAGCTAAATATAAATGTATAGCCAATACTTATACTTTAGCTAATATATAAAAACAGTTATTCAAACGTATAGTTGGTTCTCTTTTTCTCTGCTGCGATGTACAAGTGATTATTTGACACTTGCGATTTTCTATTCAAAAGTAATTTTGTATTAAACTAACATATATATGTATTAAAAAAATTCAATATTAAACAAAGTTAAATCTTAATTTGATTTTCGGTAAGTGATAAATCTCTAAAATGTCAAAATTAAATTCTAAAAAAACACACACAACATACATATACATATATATATATATATAATATATTTGTGTATATATATGTATGTATGTATGTATATTGAAAGATTTAACCTAGCTTGAAAATTATTATATTAGTTTAATAATTGTTTAGTGGAGTTTATGTTAGAGTAGGATTAAATTTGTTTACTATTTGATTAATTTACTGAGTTTTTGGTTATGATTAATATTTATTTAATATAAATTGAGATTAAGGAGTTAATGTAATTTGTGGTCTTTCATATTAATATGATTAGTGATTAGTCACATAACAGATTTATTTGCATTGTTTGATCCAATTTGTTAACAATTAGTATCAGAGCGAGATTGAAATCAGGAAGACGGTGTAAAGATCAAGAGCAACAACTAAAGTGAAGAACAAGACCATCAAAGTGCAAATTATGAGAGACGCTTCAAGGAGATCAAGAAGCTATGAAAGCGGGCTTATTATGAGAAGCAATCAAAAATCAAGGTGAGAAGCCAAAGTCAATCGTGTGAGAGACGATTAAGAGGTTGTAAAGACCGGTCATGTGAAACAATCAAGAGAAAATCGCTAACTTGTGTGATATAAGTTGATGGGATCGGACTGGAGTGATTCGGGTCAACGATTAAACGAACTGTGAGACGCGAATCGGTGAAAAACTAAGTTCTTTGTTTGCCCATAAAGTGTGATTTGAAGAATCTTGGGCGGCACTATGTGCAATAATTGAAAATATAGGAAGTAATATTTCGGCGCTAAGTCTCGACGAAGCATATTAATTTGAGGCAAATTATAGCAATTTAATTCTAATCAAAATTAATTCCATTGATATTGAGGGGTGCATAAAAAAAGGGTGTCGGCAAAAGTTTTAAGGTGGTGCGTCGAAACCTCAAGGGATGTTGGTGATATAATGTATAGCTGATGTCAATTTTTTTTTTTTATTATTTGTTGTGATGATCAAAATCTGATATAAGTTACATAATTGCATTGAAATGGTTTTTATTACTTGTTTTTAGTGAGCTGCTGTTAATAATTTTGTATTCGAAATGGTAATTTTTGTTTTCATTAAACAAGTTTTTCATTAGGTTATATTACATAAGTCGTTACATAGGTCTTAGCAGGTTCATGTTCGGGTTTAAAAAAAATGACACGGTAGATTATTGTGTCGTGTTCGTGTCTATCTCAGATCATCACGTCTTATTTTGTCGTGTATGATTTGTTATGCCAACCTTAGCCATAACTGCTTTCAATACCAGTGGTTGCAAGCATAGGGACGGTTTCAATCATCACTATTATTAATCGATGCTCAATTGTAGTGTTGTTTATAGAGGCATGCTTGGTTTCAATTTTGGGCTCAATTCCATCTTCCATCGCCTTTTGAAATCCGTATGTGTTTGGGTTGTTTCCCCTTTCTCCTATTACGTCTGCTTCACTCAATCAACAATTCAGATTCACCATCGTTGATAGAACCACTCCTGTTTAATTGTTTACAAAGGTTTTCCTCAAACTTTCACTTCTTCTGGTTTTGGTTCTTCTTTTTAGAAGTGAGCTGGACAGCTAAACCTTAAACCATAAACTCTAAACTTTAGTGATGATAGTTGTCCCGTTTGATTCTGATGGCCGGTTTGGTAAATTTGGAGGAAAGTACCCTTACGATCTACTGTATGCTCTCTTTGATCTTGAAATTGCATTTCAATCCCTTGCAACTAATCATGATTTCAATGTTGTTTAATTTGAATTAATTGATCTTCTTTTCATTTTTATTGAAGTGATTTATGTGTTTTGTTTAATTCAATTAAGAATTAATGTTTCTTCAATCAGTTACTATCATTTTAAATATGATTCTGATTAAACTTTCAATGCTTAAAGTCAAATTTACACACTGTTTCGCAATTGCAGAAGGATGTAAATTACATACCAAGTGAATTTCTGGTAGAGTGGTAGGGAAAGCTCTCCTAATTTTTCCCAAAGACTCCATGATAAAAATCAGCTTTTTTGAGGTGGAGAATTTGTTTGAAAGTATGTAATTAATTTATTTTCAGCCATTTGTACCATTCAAGCTATCCCTTTTGAGGATGTTGAATTTGATTATCTTAATTCTTGACTTAAGTATATGCTCGTTGCTGTAAGTATGAAAAAACATAAAATATTATGTTGGCTTTAGCTACGCGTTGTATGAAGCAAAATCGAAAATAATGTTAACTAAGATCAACATATGTTATCTATTATATGTTGTTGATATAAAATGGAAAGGCTTTTGATTATTATTATGTAATTTACAATGATTTACAATGTCTTATAAAGAGGCTTTCACAAAATACTAGGAGAAATTTAAGGAGCTAAATAAGTAAACTATTAACTACTGTTGACCACTAATTACAGAAAATACAAATTAATATAATTTCCTTCTAAGGTGTCGATTTGATATCTTGTGCCATAATACGCCCCCGCAAGACGGAGGATCCGTCAGAGACTCCAATCTTGGATCTGTTGCGCAGAAATGGAGCTCGAGCCAAGGGCTTCGTGAGCATGTCGGCTAACTGATCCTGAGAGTTGACATGAAGCACACGCAGACGACCATCGGTTACTTGTTCACGAACAAAATAATAATCTAAGGCAACATGTTTGATGCGTGAGTGGAAAACCGGGTTAGCACAAAGATAGGTAGCACCAATGTTGTCACAATATAACATGGGTGTGGTAGACACAGTGATGTTTAATTCTTTCAACAAATGTTGCAGCCACATTAACTCAGCAGAGGCATTCGCTAATGCCTTGTACTCCGCCTCCGTCGACGAGCGGGAGACGGACTTTTGGCGAGCAGACTTCCAGGACACAATGTTGTTGCCCAAGTACAGCAAATATGCAGTAGTGGATCTGCCAGCATCATGAACCCCACCCCAATCAGAATCTGAGAAAACCGAGAGAGTCATAGGCGAATGGCGTTTAAGGAAGAGGCCATGGAAGATTGTACCTTTTAGATACCGAAGCACACGCTTGAGGGCTTGCCAGTGAGTTTGGCGAGGAGCATGCATGAATTGCGAAAGTTTGTTCACAGCAAAGGAAACATCGGGTCCAGTGAAGGCAAGGTACCGAAGAGAACCAACTAGACGCCGGTATTGAGTGGCATCAACCAACGGGAAAGAGTCATTGAGAACAAGAGTATCTGTGACGCTGAGAGGAGTCAAAACGTCCTTAGCTCCATCCATGTGAAACTGAGTAAGGACATCCTGAATGTGACGGTGTTGGGAAAGGAAAAGACCCATAGAAGTGGGTATCACCTCAACACCTAGGAAATGATGAAGGGAACCAAGATCCTTCACGGAGAACTTAGTACGTAGGGCAGTAATAAAGTGATTAAGAAAGGCAGAGTTGTTACCAGTGAGGACAATATCATCAACATAAACCATGAAGTAACAGGTGATATCGGGACTGGTAAAGATAAATAAAGAGGCATCAGCTAATGATTTTTTGAAACCAAAGCCAAGCAAGAAATTGGTCAGTTCAATGTACCAAGCGCGGGGCGCTTGTTTAAGACTGTAAAGGGATTTCTTGAGCTTGCAAATATGATCCGAAAATTGAGAGTCCTCATACCCAGGTGGCTGAACCATGTAGACGTCCTCATGTAGGTTTCCATGGAGGAAGGCGTTATTGACATCTAACTGACGAAGAGGCCAATTTTTAGAGAGAGCCACCGAGATAATGGTGCGGATAGTTACCGGTTTCGTAACCGGACTGAAGGTGTCAAAGTAATCCTTGCCATACTCCTGAAGAAACCCTTTGGCAACAAGCTGGGCCTTGTATTTGTCAACCGAGCCGTCAGGATTACGTTTGACGCGAAACACCCATTTGCAGCCAATGGGTGTTTGGGAGGTACGAGGAATGAGTTCCCAAGTTTGGTTGTGAAGTAAGGCATTGAACTCCACATCCATGGCATGGCGCCATTTTGGGTCTTTTAAGGCCTGACGATAAGTTGAAGGCTCAATCGAAGGAGGAATGGGGTGAAGAGTGGTGGTGTTGACAAAGTTAGGATTATAGTACTTGGGATTAGCCTTTCGAACCCGAGGTTGCCTCGGAGAGGGCTGGACAGGAGAGGGAACAGTGGAGGAAGTGGCGGAATTAGTGGGACCGACAGAGGAGTGAGCGTCGGACGATACCGGGAATTCCACCGGGAGGGAGACAGAGGGAAGAGAGGAAACAGGAGAAGGTGGAGAGTGAGGTGTGGGAGAAGCTGAGGGTGATGAGGAGCTGGTAGCGGAGAAGGGTGCGGTGGAGGTAGGAGGGGTGGGAGGGGGAGGAGGGGTAGACGGGTTGGCAGAAGGGTGGAGGGGGAGGGTTGGTTTGCGAGGTAGAGAGGGGACGGATGAGGAGTTGATGTCATTTGGTGGGTCATTGGGCAAGACATTTTGTATAAAATGTTCAACAGTAGGAAGCGATGCAAACGAGGCAGTGTCGGTAGTGAACGGGAAGACATGCTCAATAAATTCAACATGTCGAGAGTGGTAGAGGCGACGACCAATGGGATCTTAGCATTTGTACGCCGACCTAGAGTCAGAGTAACCGAGAAAAATACATTTGACGCAGCGAGGTTGTAGTTTTGAGGTGGCATAGGGACGTAACCACGGGAAGCAAAGACAACCAAATGGTTTGAGTTTGAGGTAAGTTGGAGTAGTGCGATGAAGGGTGGAGTAAGGCGAGTGATGATTGAGTATGGGAGTGGGTAAACGATTGATAAGGTAGACCGCAGTCTGAAATGCATGGGACCAAAAACTTACTGGAAGTTTGGCGTGGTGAAGGAGGGATAAGCCAGTTTCGACGATATGACGGTGACGACGTTCCGCTATCCCATTTTGTTCGGGTGTATGCGGAGGTGTAGTAAAATGAGAAATACCATGCGTTTGGAGATAATCCTTGAGACCAATATACTCACCACCATTGTCGTTAAATAACGAGACGAGAGGGGTATGAAAATATTTCTCGACTAGGCTCTTAAATTGCGGAAATAAGATAGCAACATCCGACTTTCGTTTAATGGGGTAAAGCCAAGTGTATTTGGAGAAATAATCGACAAAAATAACATAATAGAAAAAGCCAGACATCTTAATAAACAAGTTGAAGTGGTTTGGTAGCAGTAAAAGAATTCTCACCGAAAGGTAACTTATGACTTTTATTTAAAGAGCAAGCATCACAATGAAAATTAAAAGACAAATTGTTCTTGAACGAAACACCAAATTGTCTAAGCAAAAATTTAAGAATTCTAATAGAAGGGTGTCCTAGTTTATGATGCCAGGACAAGAGCGACACAGGAGCAGTGGTGGTAGCATGGAGTTGAGGAAGTCGACCAAGGAGTTGAGACATGGCATAGTAGACGTCATCAACGTTCGTTCCCCGCATTAGATGCGCCCCCGTGCATAGATCCTTCACCAGAAAATAAGATGGTAAAAATTCCACCGAAACATGATTAGATTTGCATAATTTTGCAACCGATATAAGATTATTACGAAGATTAGGAACACAAAGAACATTATTAAGATGCAAGGAACGATTAGGAGTGGAAAAAGAGGAGTTACCAACATGGGTAATAGGGAGGGATTTACCATTGCCTAAAACGATCTCATCAGGTCCCCCATAATCCGAGAGGGTATGGAGTGCAAATTGGTCCGAGGCCACATGATGAGACGCGCCACTATCGAACATCCATGCTTGGTGTGGAGGCGTCAGAGAGCCAACCGAAGTGGTGTTCACAATCGGACCATTCGGTGTAGTCGCGGGAACAGTGATGCCATTATCAATAATGAACCGCTTCAGTTTCCTGCAATCCTTAGTGGCGTGCCCATTAATATTACAATATTTGCAAAAAAATGAGGTACGATTACCGCGCTATGAAGAAAAATTCCCGGACTGTTGACTTGCGAACTGAGAGGAGCGGGAGCCTGTGGAGGTCGCTGTTGGGCCTTTGGAGTCCGAATTGGGCCTGAAAGACATAGGCCTGTTGGATGGTGACTTTTGTGTGTAATTCACTGTTGTAATGGATGGGCCAAGAGCAGGTTTGAGGTTCCTTTCATGATCCACTAACTTTTCAAACAAGTCAGTGAATTTAATGAGAGTCTCTCTCATCTTGACAGCAACAACAACATGAGAAAATTCATCCCCTAATTGACCAAGAACATGGACAACTAGGTCTTCATCAGAGACAGGGCTCTGGGCAAGAGCGAGATCATCAGCGATCGTCTTCATGTTGTGGAGATACTCGGCAACCGGACGGGTACCTCGAGGGTTGTTACCGAGCCGGGTTTTGAGCGAGATGACACGAGACTTGGAGGTGCTGGCGTAGCTAGAGGAGAGGCGTTGGAAAGCCTCAAAAGAGGTGTTGGCAGATGAGATAAGAGGCTGGATCGGGTCCGAGCAACTGCCGAGCAAGGCGCCGAGAATGGTCTGGTCCTGACGGTACCAGGTGAGATGGGCTGGGTTCGTTTTGGATGCATCGGTGGCGAGGGTTTTTGAAGGCTCTCTGTTGGTGCCATCTACAAAGGAGTCGAGTCCCAAACCAATTAGTGTGGCAACGACTTGCTTACGCCACACTGGGAAGTTATTAGGAGTAAGTTTGATGGGGAAGTGGGCTTGGGCGGTAACCTCGGTGATGTTGGTAGTCATGGTGACCGGAAAAAGAAGGAGAAAGACGAAGAGAAGGGTGGCCGGCGATTAGGGTTGCTCTTTAGAGCGTTAATGGCTCTGGTACCATATAGAATGGAAAGGCTTTTGATTATTATTATGTAATTTACAATGATTTACAATGTCTTATAAAGAGGCTTTCACAACAATACTAGGAGAAATTTAAGGAGCTAAATAAGTAAACTATTAACTACCGTTGACCACTAATTACAGAAAAATGCAAATTAATATAATTTCCTTCTAAGGTGTCGATTTGATATCTTGTGCCATAATAGTTGAAATTTACTATAAATTTCTTTAAGAAAATGTTCGCACAACACTGCAATGAAAATAGTTATTATCTTGATCACCTTGATTCATTTGCATTGACAAGTTAACTTTTAAGTTCAACAAAAGAAATAAGAAGACATCAATTAACACATGACTAGTAAGACACCCGCGCGATGCAGCGATGCCGACAATTTACATTGTGGTAGTCGTTTCCTGTAATTTATCAAACCTCTTGATATATTGTGTTGGCATTACTTCTAATACAAAATCTTTCCTAAATTTGAAAATGCAAGAAAGTTAGTTTGACTATATGTAAATGTTCAAACATATAAACAACAAATGATACATACAAAAAAGAAACAGGTGCTTGTCATATTTTTGAAGGCTTCATCATTAACAACTGTGTTATCTAATGGACTCAAATTTGACCATATATTGCCATCAAAGAACAGCCCAACCTTCTGTTCCTTTAATTAATTAATTCAAACGTAAAAATTCATATTCCAACTGAACATAAGCTCAACTCTTTCTTACTACTTTAATATCATACAATTAAAACCATTTGAGTTTAACATTACTTTCAAGCTGCATTTTCAAGGAGGGAACCACTTCATTTTACAAACGCAAAATCTTTCTCATTAGAATAGTTGCTAAGAAAGGAACACTACACACACAATAAACATATTAGTCACCTATGAGTCTGTCTATCGTTAGAAAAAAAACTTCAAAGATAAATATATCATTCTTGTCAGACCTGCAGTTGTCATCCAGAAGACTATCATCCAGAAGACAACCAAACACACTTTAAAATGTGCTTTGTGATCAAAACACACTTTAGCGGTTCAAAACAAGCCAAACACACTTTAAATGATCGAAACATATTTTAAATGGGTCAAAACAACCCAAGCACACTTTAAATTATCCAAGTGATCAAAACACACTCTAAACAGGTCAAAACAACCTACACTTTATATAATCATAACTATCAAAACACAATTTAAATGGGTCAAAACAACCAAAACTCACTGTTTTCATAGCCTATGAAATATTGAATAGCAAATAATCTAGTATTTCTAACAAAATAATCTAGTATTTACAAAAGATTTTCTCACACAAAGGTCAGTTAAAATTCAATTTCTAAGTCAGGTTACTCTTTTGTGCAGATATAGTGACATGCATGTATTTTAAATATGAGACCGGAAATCCTCGCTAAAATATTTAAAGTTACTTAAAAATTAAGCAGAAGTTAGCCAACCCAAGAAATCTAAGTGCAACATTACTTCTTAAGTTACTTGGCAATTGGTACTGATGTATTGTACTAAATAACGGAAAACACCTACTCTAAATTTTATGTCATCAAGTAATCTAGTACCACATCATATTATGACATATACCTTGTGAATACAATTAGCTTCTAAAGGTAAGTAGCAAAACTTAGATGGCTAACAAATTCAAATAAAAAGGATCAAGCTAATGTATAGAAGTTGCACTATTCTAAAAGCAACAAACTACCTTATTTTGATGACTATGCATAAAGGCTAAACAAAATCATAAGTAATAGAGTGCATAAATTTGCACTCTTTTGACAGCTAATATTATGTATAAAACCACGCAAAATAGACAGCAACAACTTCATAAATATGCAATGTCTTGACGGGTATATAGTGCATAAAAATTGCACTAATTGATAGCAATAAACTTCATAAGTCTGCACTGTTTTAATATCTCTATATGCATAAAGACCAAACCAATTTATCAGCTTAAATTTTACCTGTACCCATTCAATAAAATTAACCATTTGACATGTTTAAAAGAATAAAAAATTAATTGTTCATTATATTTAGGAATTTTGAATGAACATGTAAAAAGGACCTAAGAAGCGAAATGCAGGGCATTCCTATAATGGTCAAAATCAGAATTTATTTTGGATATCTGCATATCATACCAACCAAATAGGCTAAGAGACATTAATATTGTATCATTTATGTATTTAAATCATCCTATTTGTTTTTTGCTTTCCCGCATCTAAGAGGCAGTAAAAATAAAACCATATAAATTAAAAAAGTATTTGATACAAACTTAAAATTGGACCAACAATTGGTGAGTGGTTCAACATCTGAAATTAATATATAATATGATACCATATGCAATTCCGTTTCTACTCAAGTATTTAATCAAATCACATTACACCTCCACTTCAATATTGTAATTTGCAATCAACTCCTCAGCCTTTCTTTAAGCACGGGTTGATAATTCAAGTGCTACAACAAGCTGGAGTAAACTATCTTTTTTTCTTATATTAATTGTTAGATATAGCAAGAAAATTAGAATATTTGTATTTATTATATTGTATATACCTTTCAGGCAACAAAGACATGTACCTGCATGTAGGTAAACTGCTTGCAACTCAAAGCTTTTGTTCTAACATCCGAATATAACCCGTCCTGAAAGTTTAAAGAACTGAAATCATTGTACTTGTCATACACGGTGTATGGTATAAATCAATTTAAAATGTAAGTTCCCCTTTGATGTGCAATTTTTTTATAGGTTGTATGATAAAGGATCATTACTCTCTCTTGATAATATATCAAACGATCCATGTACATAACATTACTAAGTTACTATAAAATTTCATACAAAGCACAAACAAAATAAAAAAAATTAAAGGATATATATAGAGATGTGAGCCTACCTCAGGAGAATAAAACCTTATCAACTTACTCTACATGTTCTAACACGAAAGAAAAGTTAAACTTGGTTGTGACATTTCATCGAGCAGTTGGTCTGCATCTTCAAATTGTTATGTTCTGAACAATAGAATAGAAAAAGATTAGCGCTAGATGATGAATGTCGTAACAATTAAACTCAGAATATCAAAGATGCCATAAGACAGTGATTCATTTTTGACAATTACCTAAAGTGAGACTCGTTTCGTTTCATCTAGAAATTCAATTCAGGTGTTCTATTTCAAAGGGGTTGCCAACTAATTTGTATGTAAGAAGTAAATTTAGCACTAAAGAGAGAACCTCTATTATCATATCAAACTTACCTTTTTAGGCTTTTAAACCTCACTCAAACACCCTCATCTTCGTCATCTAATCTCACACATTTCACCTTCGATTGAGTACAGGACACCCACCTACAGATTCAATCTTTATAAATTCACATCAAAAAACGAAATATACAAACAAAAGAAGTAAAGTTGTGTGTTCTTACACACCACAAACGCAAGAACACCCAAAGAAACCAAAGCATATCTTGAAAGGGTGAGTAACAAATCGAACCTGATATAACCAAAGGAGACAACTCGTAGTCGTGACGATGGAGATGCCAGTTGCCGATTGCAAGACATGCTTTCATGTTGAAAGGAGTCGGGAATACTTTCTTCCCCACTTGCTCCATTCAAAATATGTGTGGGTGCGTTTGAATTTTAAAAACTGAAAGAAACTCTGATAGTCTGGCACTTTGGGTTCATATAAAGCTGATGGTGATTGTACCTTGTTCCGGTTCCAAAAGGCTGGTGTTAAATTAGGTTGACCTGGCTTAATAGGTTGTAACTTGTGTATTACAGCTTGTAAACTCTTAATTTTAAGAGTTTTTGGTCAAATGACCATTTTATCCTTATCATATCCTTATTAATATAGTATAGATAAACTTGAATTAGGCAACAGCCTCTATTTTCTAAGTTGCCTTTGGTTATTTCTATGATTTCCGGTTAACTTTACTCGTCTGATCAACACATGAGCTGATGTAGTTAGCTTTAATTTTTTCAAATGTGTGTCTGTTAAGTTGTGGATATGGTGTTTAATTTGATCTTTCTTTTTCCTAATTCATATTATCATATCAAATTTCACTTCAAGTGATAGTTAGTTTGACTTGCGAGATCAAATGTAGGTAATAGCAAAACTAAATAGTAAAGGTAATCCAATTTCGTGTAGATATCACATTCAAATTTGAGTAGATATCAAAGTGACAGCAATAGGCCAAATGCTTGCCATTTACAAAGGCCTCCAACTTTGAAATAAAAAACAGTTAACTTTAACGGTCAATGATATTTTTATTGGTTTTTCATGATCATATTGCTTAGTGCACGTTATTTTTAAATCCAACTATATTTTATTGGGATTTTTTTTAAACCAAAACACCTTCATTTTGTTTAACAAGAGATGAAGTGTACAGTACCAACTAAATGCATTAATATTTAACTAGTAATTTACTCGCCGCGCGTTGCTGCGGCGGCGAACGTATGTGTCATGATCAAGTATAAAATATAATCGACTCAACTTGTTTCCGAACTAAATTTACGTAAAACATGAAGTAACACGAATTTGTACAATCAAATGAAAATATATTTTATTTAAATCGACTATATTTCAAACACAATTTACGTTAAAACGTATAACAACTCAAAATGTACATCAAAATAAGCAAGTGCGGGAAAGAAGACGACATGATAAAGCATAGATTACATTCGCTTTAATATATTTTATAGCAAAATTTACATCAAAACATAGAGTAACTCGAATTTATACCAACGAAATAAAATTATAATATTTGACCCAACTCGTTCAAAACAAAATTTACACATTAAAATAAACACGTAATATTATATAATAAAGTTTTTTAAGATAGATATAATTTGAACTACTACTATTATTATATGATAAACTAAAATAGTTGTCGCGTCTATGCGAGTTTTTATGTAACCCTAAACCAAAATCAAAATGAATATTCAAAACCAAAAAGTCAGCAAAATACACAAAGTAAAACACATCAAAACCCCAAATCCATAACACACCAGAACATACAGAACTAAAAACTAAATCAAAGCCCAACACCATACACAAAACAGACGAACATCAAAATCGCAAGAATACGGCACAGTCCAAAATAGAAAACCGACAACAACCCGTAAAAAAACCGCACCCCAAACCTCAAACCCACATCCAAAACAAACCTATAAAACACATACAAACAATAAACACGTAATATTATATAATAAAGTTTTTTAAGATAGATATAATTTGAACTACTACTATTATTATATGATAAACAAAAATAGTTACCGCGTCTATGCGAGTTTTTATGTAACCCTAAACCAAAATCAAAATGAATGTTCAAAACTAAAAAGTAAGCAAAATACACAAAGTAAAACATATCAAAACCCCAAATCCATAACACACCAGAACATACAGAACTAAAAACTAAATCAAAGCCCAACACTATACACAAAACAGACGAACATCAAAATCGCAAGAATACGGCACAGTCCAAAATAGAAAACCGACAACAATCCGCAAAAAAACCACACCCCCAAACCTCAAACTCACATCCAAAACAAACCTATAAAAACACATACAAACAATAAACACGTAATATTATATAATAAAGTTTTTTAAGATAGATATAATTTGAACTACTACTATTATTATATGATAAACTAAAATAGTTGTCGCGTCTATGCGAGTTTTTATGTAACCCTAAACCAAAATCAAAATGAATGTTCAAAACCAAAAAGTCAGCAAAATACACAAAGTAAAATACATCAAAACCCTAAATCAATAACACACCAGAACATACAGAACTAAAAACTAAATCAAAGCCCAACACCATACACAAAACAGACGAACATCAAAATCGCAAGAATACGGCACAGTCCAAAATAAAAAACCGACAACAACCCGCAAAAAAATCGCACCCCCAAACCTCAAACCCACATCCAAACAAACCTATAAAAACACATACAAACAATAAACACATAATATTATATAATAAATTTTTTTAAGATAGATATAATTTGAACTACTACTATTATTATATGATAAACTAAAATAGTTGTCGCGTCTATGCGAGTTTTTATGTAACCCTAAACCAAAATTAAAATGAATGTTCAAAACCAAAAAGTCAGCAAAATACACAAAGTAATACACATCAAAACCCTAAATCCATAACACACCAGAACATACAGAACTAAAAACTAAATCAAAGCCCAACACCATACACAAAACAGACGAACATCAAAATCACAAGAATACGGCACAGTCCAAAATAGAAAACCGACAACAACCCGCAAAAAAACCGCACCCCCAAACCTCAAACCGACATCCAAAACAAACCTATAAAAACACATACAAACAATAAACACGTAATATTATATAATAAAGTTTTTTAAGATAGATATAATTTGAACTACTACTATTATTATATGATAAACTAAAATAGTTTTCGTGTCTATGCGAGTTTTTATGTAACCTTAAACCAAAATCAAAATGAATGTTCAAAACCAAAAAGTCAGGAAAATACACAAAGTAAAATACATCAAAACCCCAAATCCATAACACACCAGAACATACAGAACTAAAAACTAAATCAAAGCTCAACACCATACACAAAATAGACGAACATCAAAATCGCAAGAATACGGCACAGTCCAAAATAGAAAACCGATAACAACCCGTAAAAAAACCGCACCCCCAAACCTCAAACCCACATCCAAAACAAACCTATAAAAACACATACAAATAATAAACACGTAATATTATATAATAAAGTTTTTTAAGATAGATATAATTTGAACCACTACTATTATTATATGATAAACTAAAATAGTTGTCGCGTCTATGCGAGTTTTTATGTAACCCTAAACCAAAATCAAAATGAATGTTCAAAACCAAAAAGTCAGCAAAATACACAAAGTAAAACACATCAAAACCCCAAATCCATAACACACCAGAACATACAGAACTAAAAACTAAATCAAAGCCCAACACCATACACAAAACAGACGAACATCAAAATCGCAAGAATACGGCACAGTCCAAAATAGAAAACCGACAACAACCCGCAAAAAAACCACACCCCCAAACCTCAAACCCACATCCAAAACAAACTTATAAAAACACATACAAACAAAACAAAACAAAAAAAAAAGAAAAAAAGAAAAAAACATAAAGAAACCCACCGACAAAAGGGTTTAATTAGTAATAGAATGACTAACTACCTGTAAGTTATGAGGTTGAACTCATGTAGAGTGTATATTCTAATTTTTTTTAAATCTACTTTGTTCTCTAGCGTGAGTAGTTTTTAGAGTAAATTGTCATTTTTATCTCTGTGGTTTGGTGAAAATTATCACTTTCATCAAATAGTTTGTTTTTTCGCATATGGGTCCCAGTCGTTTATAAATCTTGTCATTTCATCCAGTCCGTTAACTTCATCGAACATTCTCTCTTAAATGAGGGGTATATTGATCATTTTACATATATGTTTTATTTTTCTATTTTTTAAACTTGATCTAATATATTCCCTTTAAATACATTGTTATTTTAGTCCCTGTGGTTTGAGCATGTTTGCCAATTCAGTCCGAAAAAACCCACCACCTTTTTATAAAACATATCACCACCACCTTGATGGAACCACCATACCATCACCACGTCACAAAACCACTACCACTCCATCACAAGAACCACCAAATCATCACCACTTTTAAGGACCCGTTCCCGGGCACCTCACAGTTGGTCAAATCATCGCACATAAAACATATACTTATACATTAACATTTAAAAAGAGTTGCAGCGGAATAACTTTTCATTCGATTTAAATGCTTTTACAAGTTAATACAACATTCATTACAAAACATCGTTTGTTCGTATTACAATGCAAAAACATTATACAAAAGAATGTCATCCAAGAAGAGCCGAGTAGCCGCCCCGTGCCATCCTCAGTAACATTACCTGTCAACTGGAAACACATAAAAAGTCAGAGTTACTGAGTGAGTTCTAGTTTTAAAGTAAAACATACTTTACTTTCGATTAAAACCGTATTTTGCATTCTTACGCGATCAAGCATCATACGTACACATAGATAATATCATTATTATCTTCATCATTCGTTCGTTAACTTTAGTTCATTCAATGTAGATCACTACCATTCACATTCGTTACTTTCATTCACATTCATTCATAAATTCTTACTTTCATTCGTATGTTCATTACTTTCGATGACATGTACAATACCCCGAACATTATGCACAAAGCTGGTTACTGGGCCTGAGGTCTTTCATAGACCTCGAATATTGTGCACGAAGCTGACTCCAGTACCTAGAGCAAGTACATTCACCACTTATCTCTTCTTTTTCATTCCGGATCAATGCCATGTGCTATACACTGAACATTGTGCACGAAGCTGGTTACTGGGCCTGAGGTCTTTCATAGACCTCGAACATTATGCACGAAGCTGACTCCAGTACCTAGGGCAAGCGGCAAGGATCCCATATATATGGTCAATCACAAGGATTGGACCCCAGTGTGCATCCTTCTAACCCGCACACAGTTGAGCTAACACCCTTTATTGGGTGTGAACCTCCATACATTTGCTTGCAAGCCTTTCTTACTTTCATTCATTCATTTACTAATGCATGCATTCTATCATTACGTTCGTCTTTTCATTATCTTTCACTTTACATTACATAATACTTTTCATTCATTCATAAACATTCAACGTAAAGCCACGGGAAAATAATCATACATAAACAAGAACATAAACATAAACATACCAAGACATCACCATACAAGGCACCATCATACATACATATCATACATCATACCCATCAACATGCACAAGCATCAATCATACATCATCATACATGCCCAACATATCGCCTCTGACCTCGAAAGCCAACTTACGTGAACACCAGGGAACCTCCCAAGTCAAAGCCTACATCTACCCATTCCCCCGAAAATCAGAAAAAGTGAACTATGTCCTTTTGGGCGCATGAGCCCTATTTGGGCGCATGAGCACCACTTAGTCGCATGGCCTTCCAGGCGCATGGGAACACTTAGGCGAATGGACACTAGGGGCGAATGAACGCTTAGGCGTATGGACTCTCAGTCGCATAGCCGTCATGCGTATGAATCTCAGTCGCATGGCACTCAGGCGCATGGACTTCAGTCGTATAACATCCAGGCGCATTGTAACATCTGACCCATTTTCAAATTGTAACCCGAACCCATTTTTTTAGAGTATTTATTTCAATGAATTAATTGTAACTCGGTATAGTTTAATCAATATTATAAAATGGCTTTATTTAGAATGTTTATTTATTTAAATCATTTGAACAAGTTATACTAAGGTTGTAAACATTTAATATATTATTATTATTATTTTTAGGTTTGAAGTTGGATATATCATTTTATGTTAAATAACTAAATCTAAAAGATTCATTAAAAATTTATAAAGGTTAAAAATATTTTGTAAAATAAGGGGATTTATTATATAAATTAAGTTAGGGTGGAAGGTGTAATTATAAAACTTAAATTACAAGTTTTTTTACATAAAATAACAACTACTCTAAACTACAGGGGCTAAACCTGTAAATTTTTTTAAAAAACAACCCAAACCCCCCCCCCCCGTGTCCCGTAACCACCTCCGGCCAAATTCCGGCCGTCTCCTGCGACTTTGAAATCAATCCATTCGACCCATATTAAACCAATCGAACCATTTCTTTCACTTCGTGCATCGGATTCGAACTCGTGAACCGTTTCAAGCGGTCGTAATCGGTGGTTGTAATTGTTTCTTTCGTAACCGAAGTTCATCACTCAATTACATACCCGTTTCACTCGTGGTTGATCAATTGACGAAATCAAATGAGTGGTAACGTACCTTTTGACCATCGCAAACATGAAAATCAAATTAGTTTTAACCGGTAACCGTAAATCCTCATCAATTCATAATCGAAACTTCCGATTAAAGACCTTAAATGCGTTGGAGTCGAAACAGTCACAATCAGGACTATAAACGAATAGTGAAACCTTCAAATCATTCCCTTTGAACCTTCTGCAACTCCAATTACAAACAAAACAAACCCAATCGTCACTCTCGAACTCCATTCTTCTCTCGCGACCTGCAACCCGTCGAACTCCACATTCGAGGCAACCTCAATAGAAATTGCTTGAGGGCTTTTGATCATCTGGTCCAATAGAAGCTTCCTGTGCAATTAATTCGGCTTTGATCAACAATATCAACTCGAATCGTCTACCCACCCGTCGCGACTCGTTCAAACCTTTACACCATCGATTTCTATCTCAAATCAGGTAATTAGATATATGATTACACTCGTTTCAGGATGCTAATCAAAAGCCCTAAGTTTAATTTGGTTATTGATCAAGTTTTCAAGATCAATTTGGAACGAATTGGATCTAGGGTTCTATGGATTTGGGGGATTTGTTAAGGTAATGTTTTCTTAATTAAAAACCAAACTAAAACAGGGCTTTGGCCCAATGGTAACACACATGGCATACACATGGGCGACCCAGGTTCGAACCTGGGCACCCACATATATTTTTAAAATGGTTTTTGTTTATTTCAGAACTTATTATTAAACTATAATATTAATATAAAACTATTTTGTTAATTAAAATTATTCTAGAAAATTTTATATTAATCTCAGAAAATTTTAAAATTATAATCCCATTTTCTTATTAAATTTTAAGAGTTTAAATGTCTAACAAAACTTATTTATAAGTTTTATATTTTATAAAAAATCATTTCGAGCCAAACCTAAATTGTTCAAATCGTTTCATACCGATATTTTATAAATCGTCTAAATAACTAATTATTCAACTAATTATTTGGACAAGTCATTTTTTACTTAATTATTAAAACGATTATTTCTTTTACACTTTACTGCTCAATTATTACTTAATCAATTATTAATAGTTAAATACTTAAGTAATATTCAAATTCATAACGACCTACTATTATATTCAACCTACACTATTTTTAATATTTTTATAACTAATAACTAAAAAAACCTCAAATCCCAATCGGTACCCTAATCCATATTTAGTTCTTCACTCATTACTATTCTAATCACAAGATACCAAACTTTAGGTTGAACTTTGAGGAGTTTCCTTTGGTATCACGTCTAGCATTCTATTATTTCCAACACGCTTATTATTATCATGTGAGTATTCATTGCCCATTTTTCATGTTTTATTATTTAGGGAAATCATGTGATACCATACGCAACCATGCTTATTTATTTTTATTCTATTTCATACTAAGTTCAATTCAATACATGATATGTTATTACTTGCAATTATGTGTTCATAATTAGATAAACATGATGACATGATCATTAATTTACACAACCACGGTAACAATGATAGATCTATTGGTTTGACAAACCCACCCCATTTGTTTAGTCGCGTGGTGATTGAATCCGGAATCATTTCTTCTATAAGGCTTCGTCTATGGACTGAGTCAATTCAGTCAGTAGGTTTGATTGTGTTGTTTGTCATTTATGATAAACTGTTGCAATTTAGTCTTGATTGTCATGTGAATTGAATTGTTTTCTTTCAAGATATCTAATCAACTTTAGTACGTGTATATAAACCTGTGACTACTCACCGGCTAATTTATTAGCTGACTCGTTACTTTTTCACATGATTTCAGGAAATGCTGTTTAGAGGATTTCTCTCTACTCACATAGGACTGGACTTAGTCAAAAATAAAGAAAACAATGTTATGATACTTGGTTTTATTTTAATTGTGTTGTAATGTGTGACTTGACTGGCATTATTCAATAAATAAATGACTATTAAATGTTATTTCAACGTATTTATTACCTTGTGCTATGAACAATCGATTCACATTCGTCCGCGTCGATGATTCCGCCATCGGTCGGGGTGTGACAGATTGGTATCAGAGCCATGGTTATAGGGAATTAAGTTATTAGAAATGGAATGACCTAGACTATAACTAAGTACCTTTACACATGAGTCCTCTCATGTATTTTATATGCTTAGGTAGGACTTTTAATGTGTTTTGTATGTTTATTATGATTATGTGATTATGACATTTCCTTATATCTTGATTCTTACCTTTGCACATACAAATTCTCAAATCATTTTCTAAGGCATTGTGTGCCTAAATCAAATTATTTTCAAATTTTTAAATTTTGATTTGTTATTTATGGTTTTTAAATCTCGTCAAAGTCTGTGTCATATGACTGAGAACATGCAATGCTGGAAGAGTTGAATACCTGTATCTTAAGGTGTTCTGTCTAGGCAAGGTATTCATATAAATCCAAATAAACCGATGGATCCGTTTACCTTACCTGGGAACCCTCGAGATGAGTATTCGCTTATAGGTACGCATGTTTTCGTTAAGGTTGTGGTGGACAAAAATACTTTGATAAGTCAACGTATTCGCTTTGGTTTGCGAGCCAAACGTTTACACTCATAACATCTCATTGTTATTTTAGACAAACTCATCAACGATTTTACCATTTTGAAAAGTTTTAAAACCCACTACCCGATTCTCATAAAGGTTTTTCCATACTATACAGCATGTCTTCTCATCAAAACCGCTCCCGATCTAGAAACTCTGGCCGCAAGATTACTGCTATAGTGACACGTGAAGTTGCTGCGGTCATCCCAACACTGCTTACCCATTTAAACCAAGGCAACAACGTTGTTCAAAATCAAGCTGCACCAAACCCTCCACGAGCTTGTACTTACAAGCACTTCAGTTCTTGCAATCCCACTAAGTTTAGCGGGACCAAAGGAGCCACTGGTCTTTTACAGTGGTTTGAGAGTATCGAGAACACTTTCCTCAATAGTGAGTGTCCCGAGAATCTCAAGGTTCGCTACTACAAGTGTTCTTCAAAAGAGAGCACTCACTTGGTGGAACGGGGAGAAACGAACCCGTGGAACTGATGCCACTTTAGCATTGACGTGGGATAAAGTCAAGGAGCTCATGACTCGGGAATTTTGTCCGAGAAATGAAATCAAGAAATTAGAAGCTGAGTTCTGGGACTTAACTCAAGAAAGTGGAGAAAATCTAGCTTATACCAACCGATTTCATGAACTGAGTCTACTTGTTCCTCACCTGGTTACTCCTTTATCCCGGGCCATCGAGAAGTACATCGGTGGTCTACCCATGAAAATTCAAGACACGATGTGGGGTAGGAATCCTGCAACTCTGGAAGATACCATTCGATTAGCTGCTCAGTTAACTGACAATCATGTCAAGGCTGGAACTCTGACTAGGAAGGGTGCTAAGAAGGTACCCGAGAAACCCTCAGCTGAACCACCTAAAGAGGAAAAACCTGAACCTTCTCAAAATAAGAAGAGGAAGGCTAAATCCTAAAACTTTGTTGTGGTTACCCCTACTGTTCCGGTTAATCAAGTCGCACCAAACTACCAACCAGTCTCCAACAATCAAGTCCCGGCAAAGAAACCTTACACCGGAACCTTTCCGCAGTGCAGCATTTGCAAGTACCATCACCTTGCCAATGCACAATGTCGTCGCTGCACCAACTGTGGTCGTTTCGGCCATACCTTCAACGTGTGCAAAAGCGCAGCTAAGACTCCGACTACCGCACCTGTCCTTCAACATCCTCCTGCAATTACCCAGGGTCGTGCATGTTATCAATGTGGTGATCCGAACCATTTTCGCAATCGATGCCCTCAACTTGTCAGCCCGGTTCCTACGGCTCAAGGACGCGCTTTTAACATCAATGCTCATCAAGCTCAAACCAATAACGATGTGGTGAACGGTATGTTTTTAATCAATAATCATTATGCTTCAGTCTTGTTTGATACCGGCGTTGATAAAAGTTTTGTATCCTTAGAATTTTAGCCTTTGCTTGCTAGTGCGAGAACTAAGTTAGGGAAACCGTTTACGGTAGAAATAGCCGATGGGAAACCTATCACAATCGATTCTATTATTCCAAATTGTACCCTTAGTCTTAGCGAGCACGATTTTCTTATTGATCTTACACCGATGCAACTTGGAAATTTCGATGTCATTATAGGCATGGATTGGTTATCTAAGAACCATGCTGAAGTCGTTTGCTTTGAGAAAATTATCCGAATCCCTCTTACGCCCGAAAAGGTTTTAAACATCTACGGTGAGAAGCCTTCCAAAGGCCTTCAACTCATGTCATGTACCAAAGCTCAAAAGTACCTCCGCAAACACTATGTGGCTTTCTTAGCGCATGTCGTGAAAGCGAATGGGAAGTCAAAGCAAATTGAGGATATTCTGGTTATTCGTGAATTTCCGGAAGTGTTTCCCGAGGACTTAACTGGTCTTCCCCCTGTGCGTCAAGTTGAGTTTCGTATCGATCTTGTGCCTGGTGCAACACCCGTAGCAAAATCTCCTTATCGTCTCGCACCATCTGAGATGCAGGAACTGCTAGCCAACTTCAAGAACTTTCCGATAAAGGTTTCATTCGACCAAGTTCCTCACCTTGAGGAGCCCCGGTATTGTTTGTGAAGAAGAAAGATGGCTCATTCCTGAAAGGCCCCACTCCCGGGCACCTCACAGTTGGTCGTTCATCGCACATAAAACATACATTTGGTATATATTTATAAACATCTTAAATAAACATTGCAGCGGAAACATTCAAAAGATACATTTCATTTCATCATAAAAGCTTGTACAAAAGATTACATCGTTAATGATTACAAAATGGTCATAAACAGTGACCTCTAGTATAGAAACATTAAAATTTTCATCATAAAGAATATTCCTTAAGTAATCCCATTTATCGGGATCCTCAAGGAACACTTGACACTTGCATGCAACATAATGTGTTGCGTGCATTATGGGCCCACAACACATTACGTGGCAGCATTATCAAAAGGAGAATGCCATCCCCAACGAGCTGAGTAGTCGCCTCGTGCCATCCCTAGCAACACTACCTGCCAACTGAAAACACATAAAAAGTCAGCGTTGCTGAGTGAGTTCTAGTTTTAAAATAAACATACTTTATTTACATTATAAACCATTCCTCTCTTTCACATGATCATACATCATACGTACATATAGATAATATTCTTTATTATCTTCATCATTCGTTATACATCATTATCTTTCAGTTCTCATATGGATCCTGTCAGGCTTTACCCACTTCATAGCACTTGACTATGATTACTGTGGTCGAATGACAAGGATCCCGTTCATCTTTGCTTGCACATTGAATACTTTTTGTACAACTACCATATGCTATACCCTGATCAGTCTTAGCTACTGGGCCGTGAATCAATAGAGCGTATGCCTCAGTACTAGTAGGTAAGCGGTAGAGGTACCATGAATAGGGTCAATCTCAAAGAAGGACCCGTTTACCTTAATTCAATACTTGCAAGACTTAGTTCGTTCATTCATTAATGCATGTATTCATCATCATATTTTCTTTTCATTCATTCATTAATACATGCATTCATCATCATGTTCCTCTTTCATTATCTTTCACTTTACGTTACATAATACTTCGTTCATTCATTTCCATAATTCGTAAAGTTTTCAGAAAGATAAACATACATAATCATAAGGAACATACACATAACATTCATTCATCATCATATAAAGCATCACACATATATGGTATACCATAGGTATGCCCATGCAACATCATCATCATCATCATGCCTATGTTACTCGTCTACCCAAATAAATCAGATCTTACTAAGCTTTATCTGCATTTCACACCCTGGTTCATCCACATTAGTCTGACCATCCGCATTAGTCAATACGGATGAGGAATGCCTTATCCACATTCCATGATCTACCCGCATTAGTCCATGCGGCTGAGAAATGCCTTAGCGCATTTCCGGACTTGTCCGCATTGGTCAATGTAGTTGACAATTGCCTTACCGCATTTCATAGATCGTCCGCATTTGATCAATACGGCTAAGATGCCTTAGCCACTTTTCCTGATTTGTCCGCACAGGGTAATCCGGCTGAGTATTTCCTTATCCGTATTCACTGACCTCTCCGCATTAGGTCGATGCGGCTGAGAATATGCCTTGACCGCATTTGCTTGGTCATCCGCATTGGCTAATGCGGTTGACCACTTTAGCCACATTTGCTTCGGCAGTCCGCATTGGACAATGCGGTTGAACGTGACAACCTGCAACTTAACATGTACCATTCTCATACCTCATTCATCATCTTAACACCTCTATAGCATAGAATTATCATATTACCCATTTAGAACCACCTAAACATCATGTATACCATTCTAAACATACATTAACAGTATACCTATGAACGTTCATGCGTGAATCATATATATCTGTTCTGGAAAGTTCACATGTAGTGGAACCAGCTTCCCGAATAGACCGTATACACATATACATATACATACATGTACGGGTTAAACACCCGCAACTCAAAAACAGTTTCAATATGTGTTCCAGCCCCCAAAATCATTCAAAAATGCGTAAAAGAGGGGGTCTTAGAACTCACATTGTGTTGCTGGGTATGGCTTCTTCAAAACCCGTCGCCGTGAGACCTTGTACCTCGAATCCGCCCTCTTCTTCTTCTTGTTCTTCCTTCAAATTCTTGTGGTCTGCTCTTTCTCTCTCTAGAACACTTCGAAGATTTGGGGTTGTGAGAAAAAGTGTGGGCAGCCATCCCTATGTATATCAGATATTTACTTTTCTTTATACTGTTTTACACAAAACCCCCCTCCACTTTTCTTTCTTTTCCTTTCCTTCCAAAATTCTTTCTTTTCTTTTCTTCTTATTATTTCTCTTTGTCTAACCAAAATTTCGGGTGTTACAATTCCGTATGTGTATCGATTATCGGGAGCTCAACAAGCTTACTGTCAAGAACCGGTATCCTCTACCAAGGATCGATGACTTGTTTGACCAGCTTCAAGGCGCTTCATACTTTTCCAAGATCGACCTTCGTTCTGGGTATCATTAGCTACGAGTGCATGATGACGACATTTCCAAAACAGCCTTCCATACAAGATATGGTCATTACGAATTTCTGGTTATGCCATTTGGTTTGACCAACGCACCAGCTGTGTTCATGGATTTAATGAACCGCGTGTGTAAGCCATACTTGGACAAGTTCGTGATCGTCTTCATCGACGACATTCTGATTTATTCAAAATCAAGATCCGAGCATGAACATCATCTCTGTTTGATTCTTGAGCTTTTGAAAAAGGAGAAACTATATGCTAAGTTTTCCAAGTGTGAATATTGGCTAAAAGAGGTTTAATTCCTTGGTCACATCGTAAATGATAAAGGAATTCATGTTGATCCTGCAAAGATTGAGGCGGTAAAGAGTTAGGTAGAACCTAAAACTCCCACTGAGATCCGTTCATTTCTTGGCTTGGCCGGCTACTATCGGCGTTTCATCCCAAACTTCTCAAAGATCGTTGTGCCTCTTACTGCCTTGACCCACAAGGATAAGTCTTTTGAGTGGGGACCGTATCAAGAAAAAGCATTTCAAACACTTAAGCAAAAGTTATATAATGCTCTAATCTTGACCCTCCCTGATGGAAATGATGATTTTGTTGTTTACTGTGATGCTTCCAAGCAAGGTCTTGGTTGTGTCCTCATGCAACGAGGAAAAGTCATAGCCTATGCCTCAAGACAGCTCAAAATCCATGAGAAAAATTACACAACACATGATCTCGAACTGGGTGCTGTGGTTTTCGCACTCAAAATCTGGGGACACTATCTTTACGGCACCAAGTGTGTTGTATTCACTGATCATAAGAGTCTTCAGCACATTTTCAATCAAAAAGAACTAAACATAAGACAACGGTGATGGGTTGAATTACTCAATGACTACGACTGTGAAATTCGCTACCACCCTGGAAAAGCGAATGTCGTAGCCGATGCATTGAGTCGTAAGGATTATGTCATACTCCAAAGTGTTACCATTCAATCCGAACTCAAAACCCGTATTCTCGAAGCCCAACACGAATCAGTCATTGAGGGTAATATGTACGATGAAATGTCGTGCGGCGCTGAACTCCAATTAGAAACAAAACCCGATGGTTTATTGTATTTTCTGGATCGTCTTTGGATTCCCAAACGCGATGACCTTCGAATTCTCATCATGAGCGAGGCTCACAAAACTCGTTATTCTATCCACCCCGGTGCGGATAAGATGTTTATGAATCTCCGTAATCAGTATTGGTGGCCCGGTATGAAAAAGGATATAGCCTTGTATGTGTCCAAATGCCTCACCTGTTCAAAAGTTAAAGCCGAACATCAGCGTCCTTCTGGATTACTTGTTCAACCCGATATTCCTGTATGGAAGTGGGAAGACATATCCATGGACTTCGTTACTAAATTACCTCGTACCTCTAGCGGTCATGATAGCATTTGGGTCATCGTTGATCGATTGACTAAATCGGCACACTTCATACCGATTCGTGAAGATTATCGAGTTGAGAAATTGACACGTATCTATATCGATGAAATAGTCAGCCGTCACGGTATGCCATTAAATATCATCTCCGATCGTGATGGACAATTCATCTTCTATTTTTGGAAAAGCCTCCAAACGTCTTTGGGAACCCGACTCAATCTCAGCACCGCTTATCACCCCCAAACCAATGGGCCAACTGAAAGAACGATACAGACTCTTGAGGATATACTTCGAGCGTGTGTCATTGACTTTAGTGGCTCTTGGGATTCTCACCTACCGTTAATCGAATTTTCATACAACAACAGCTATCATACAAGTATTCAAATGGCACCATTTGAAGCTTTGTATGGTCGCAAGTGTTGATCTCCCATATGTTGGTCTGAGATAGGCGACGCACAAATCACCGGTCCTGAACTAATTCAAGAACTAATTCAAGAATCACCGGTCTGAGATAGGCGACGCACAAATCCCAAGTGTTAATCAACTTTAGTACGTGTATATAAACCTGTGACTACTCACCGGCTAATTTGTTAGCTGACTCGTTACTTTTTCACATGATTTTAGGAAATGCTGTTTAGAGGATTTCTCTCTGCTCACATAGGACTGAACTTAGTCAAAAATAAAGAAAACAATGTTATGATACTTGGTTTTATTTTAATTGCGTTGTAATGTGTGACTTGACTGACATTATTCAATAAATAAACGACTATTAAATGTTATTTCAACGTATTTATTACCTTGTGCTATGAACAATCGATCCACATTCGTCCGCCTTGATGATTCCGCCATCGGTCGGGGGTGTGACACGCATGGCCTTCAGTCGCATGACTTTCTTGCGTATGAACCTCAGTCGCATGGCTTCCAGTCGTGTGACCTTCAGTCGCATGCTATTTGGCTGTATGGCCTCCAGTCGCATGCCATTCGGCCGTATGGCCTCCAATCGCATGCCATTCGATCTCGTGGCTTCCAGTCGCATGAGCCCTAGCTGTGTGCAGAATGCAGTCTTCTCGAACCTGAACTGCAGTTTCCGGCCTCCAGCCCCTTTTCTAACCCATTCTAGTCTAAAACCAACCATCCTAAGCCTTAGAGACACATCCCTAACATCATTCAAGCATCACAAGCCCAACACGAGTCCCACCCGTTCGCACACAAACACACAAGCACATACATACAGGTTCAACACCCAACACTTCAAAAAAAACGAATTTGTATGTGTTCCAGCCCCAAAATCAGTTGAAAACGTGTAAAAGAGGGGTCCTAGAACTCACATTAACAGGCTCTTCGAGTAGAGCTTCCTACAAACTAGCTTAATTTCGACTTTTGTACCTGATTTTCAAGAAACTCCAAGCTTTTGGCCCTTTTTCCTTCTCCCCCTCTCTATAGCTAATTGAAATGGGTGTGGGAGAGGAGAATGGGCTGCCATTCCCCTTTTACACCCACTCTTCCAAACTCTTACCCTTTTAATTGCGTTGTAATGTGTGACTTGACTGACATTATTCAATAAATAAATGACTATTAAATGTTATTTCAACGTATTTATTACCTTGTGCTATGAACAATCGATCCACATTCGTCCGCCTTGATGATTCCGCCATCGGTCGGGGTGTGACACGCATGGCCTTCAGTCGCATGACTTTCTTGCGTATGAACCTCAGTCGCATGGCTTCCAGTCGTGTGACCTTCAGTCGCATGCTATTTGGCCGTATGGCCTCCAGTCGCATGCCATTCGGCCGTATGGCCTCCAATCGCATGCCATTCGATCTCGTGGCTTCCAGTCGCATGAGCCCTAGCTGTGTGCAGAATGCAGTCTTCTCGAACCTGAACTGCAGTTTCCGGCCTCCAGCCCCTTTTCTAACCCATTCTAGTCTAAAACCAACCATCCTAAGCCTTAGAGACACATCCCTAACATCATTCAAGCATCACAAGCCCAACACGAGTCCCACCCGTTCGCACACAAACACACAAGCACATACATACAGGTTCAACACCCAACACTTTAAAAAAAACGGATTTGTATGTGTTCCAGCCCCAAAATCAGTTGAAAACGTGTAAAAGAGGGGTCCTAGAACTCACATTAACAGGCTCTTCGAGTAGAGCTTCCTACAAACTAGCTTAATTTCGACTTTTGTACCTGATTTTCAAGAAACTCCAAGCTTTTGGCCCTTTTTCCTTCTCCCCCTCTCTATAGCTAATTGAAATGGGTGTGGGAGAGGAGAATGGGCTGCCATTCCCCTTTTACACCCACTCTTCCAAACTCTTACCCTTTTTGCTATATTTTACCCCTCAATTTTGGGTAAAAACGCCCTTTCTCCTTTATTCTTTCCTTTTTCTTTTTTTTCCCTTCTTTGGCTTTAAAGGAAAATGACCGGGTGTTACACCACCACCCTATCATAAAATCACCAACACCACACCAAACCGTCGCCACCACCACATACTAGATCTCCTCCACCACCACACACACTAGATCACCACCACCATGTGGATCTTAGAAACCAACCATTAATCTCGAACTTGTAACAAACTCCTTCAAAAACGTATATGGAACCCTTGGAAATGAGTATTGTAGAGGTATTAGTAGGGTTTGATATGTGTTTTCAAAGCAGTATATATGTTACAAGTTTGATATTGTCTGTCGGTTTCTAGGGTTTATATGGTAGCGATGATCCACTATGCATGGTGGTGGCGGGCGTTCTGGTATGGTGTTGGTGGATTTGTGATGGTGTGGTTGCGGTGGTTTGATGATTCTTGTGACGGATGGTGGTGTGGTGGTTTCTTTTGGACTGAATTGGTAAATATGCCCAAACCACAAGGACTAAAATAACAATATATTTAAAGAGGATATATTAAATCATGTTTAAAAAAATAAAAATAAAAACATATATGTAAAATGACAAACATACCCCTCATTTAACGTAAATTTTGGATGGAGTTAACGGACTGGATAAATGTGACAAGATTTGTAAACGACCGGGACGCAGATGCCAAAAAATAAACTATTGGATGGAAATGACAATTTTCACCAAATTACATGGACGAAAGTGACAATTTTCACCAAATTACATGGACGAAAGAGGCAATTTTCGCCAAATTACATGGACGAAAGTGGCAATTTTCACCAAACTATAGGGCAATGTACTCTAGTTCTTATGACCATTATGTTAATGTTCAACTTGTTGGATTTGCTTTTCTCAAAGGCTCTATATTTTGTGCCCTTCTATTGATATGGGACATGTTAACTTTTAATGTACAACTTATCAAGGAAATATTAATCATCAAGTTAAATAATTTCTTCTGCATGAAGTTTGAGTGGTTTAGATAGATTTCTAACCAATTGATATACCAGATTTACTAACTCACAAAGACATAAAGATCTTAGGCACTTCAAATTTCAAGGAGGTTATTATTTTTATTTATTTAACATGTTAATTTGACAGAAATATTTAGTCAATTATATATTTACTTTTCGATGAACAATATGATAGGTTATTCCGCTCACAAGCCCTTCCAAGTTATCGTATTTACAAACAATAAGTTAGTACCATTTTGCTCTTTAATTTATTAAAAATTTAGATCATAATAGTTCAGACTATATAACTTATTAGTTAATAATAAGCCATACTAACAGTTTATCAATAACATTTCCAACTTTATCAATGATATTTTTAACTTTTATTTTTGTTAACAATAAAAATTAAAGTGGCATAATCTTTATATATTTACACTTGATTTTCCCTAGATTTCACTCACAATAATGATTGTGAATAAAACGGGATAAATAAAAGAGTAAATTACATTTACATCCTCTAATTATATAGTAATTTCAGAGATTGTCCTTAAACTAAGGAAATTATAGTAATTGTCTTTTATGATTAAAGTTCGTTACATGTTTAGTCCTTTTAACTAACGGACGTTATTTGTCCGTTAAATCAGGTCATGTGTCTCGCACATGATGGTAGTTTGGTCTTTTTGTCTCTATTAATAAAAACATAATATTAATAAATTATCTCACTCCATCCAACCCCACTCTTAACTCCTAACTCTTAACTCCTAACTCTTAACTCTCTCTCTCTCTCTCTCTATACACACACACACAACAAAACACCACCACCTACCACCAAAACCACCGAGGCCACCATAAAACCACCACCCAAACAACCGGTGACCAGATAAAACCACCACCAAAACCACCTTTGCCACCGTCAAAACCATAAAACCACCTTCAAAACCACTATTGTTGCCACCGTAAACCACCACCACCTCTGCCACTATAAAACCACCTCCAAAACCATCACCGCTACCATCATATAACCACTACCAAAACCACCATCGCCGGACCTCCACTCCATAAAATGGACCACAAGTGATGTAAACCTGGCTCTCTACTCTCTCTCTCTCTCTAAACTCGAAAAACACAACCACTCACCACCATCATTCCTCCGTCTTCATCGGCCACCAGCACTCCTCCACCACCATAAACCACCTCCACCACCCTAAACCATTAGCGACGCGAGATAGTGGTGGGTGGTCAAAACCCTAAACAACCCACACCCTTTTTTTTTGGCCTGAAAACCGCCATTACCGCTCTTGTTGTGTTAAAATCGACCATTAAACTGGTCTGTTCTTGGTGGCCAATGGTGGTTGTGGCTGGTGGTGTAGGGTAGGGGAGGGATGAGTTGAGTGAGAAGCCGCACCATGGTTCACGACGGTTGTGGTGGTCAGATATGTTCTTTGGAGGTTCGAGAGGTTCATGGCGGGTGTGACCAGAGGTGGCAGGAGGTGGTGGTGGCTAGTGGTGGCAGTAGTACAAAGGGAAGACCGATGGTTTTCTTGAAGAAGAAAGATGAAGATAGAAAGGGGGAGAGAGTGAGGAGTGCAGAGAGAATGATTTGGGTTTTATATATATATTTTTAATTTTTGTTTTTTAATAAGAAATTTTTATGGTTAACATAGTAAAATAACAGAATTGCCCTCATGTGCAAGACGCGTGATTGGACTTAACTGAAATTTTTATCATCCGTTAGTGAAAAGGACTAAATGTGTAACAACATTTAAACATAAATGATAATTACTGTAATTTTCTTAATTTAAGGACAATATCTGAAATTTGCTATAAAGATAAAGGACAAAAAATGTAATTTACTCTAAATAAAATCAAGTGTAAACCTTTGATGATTATGTTACTAGAGTTATCCATGGAAAATTATAATAAAATTAAAAGTTAGGAGTGTTATTAGCCACATTGTCAGTATGGATTACTATAAGCTAAAAAGTCGTAATATGAATTATTAAATCTAATATGTCTAAACAATTTTATATTTAAAATCATTCGTTGATCTAGAGCTGGCAAAGAAGCCAGTTCGAGTTTCCATACCGGTTCAAAACTTGACCAGGTATTGTCCAAAAAAACGGTTTGGCTCAAACCAGTTCTAAATCATCGGGTCCTACATCGGTTCTCCCCCTCCCCCTGCGTATAGAAACCAACTTTAAACCGGACCGGTTCCCGAACCACTTTTTTATCATAGTCGTTACCAAGGGAATTATTACCTTTTTTTGACCGTTGGTGCCCGCTTTGACCATTTTTGGTTTTTTTACTATTGTACCTCCTTAAGTTAATATAAATTTGTAGAGAGTGTTTCGGTTGAATCATAAAAACTTAAAATGTTATCTACTCTCTAGTTCTCATAAATGCTCAATACTCTCGTTAAGTTAAAAAAACTCTCATATGGCTTTATCAAGTACTCAATCTTTTATATGTTACATGATGCCTCCTAAAATAACAAGATGGTTTGAGTCATTCCTACGAAAAGAAACCAAAAAAAATGGCGCAACTTTGATTTATTTTAGATGACGAGCAGTCTAAACAAGACTCGTTGTAAGTTTTGTGGTAACTTTTTTTGAAAAAGATCAAACACAACGCTAAAAACTACATTATCTGTAACATTGAAAAAGTGAAAGGTTGACCGTCTCCAGGTCAAGCCCCGATGACAAACATAGAAAATTTGTGGGCTTATAACCTTGATGTGGTTCCGAAGCGAATATCACGTTTTATAATATAAAAGCTTGTAATCCATACACTTCGACAACAAACGTTTGACTCAACTCATTCAACAACCTCTCCAACCTTGTTTCACTATTGTAAGTCGTGCTACTTATAGAAGAGTTTGTTTAGAAAATGAAAAAAGTTAAAGATAAATTAATTTCTTACTCTAAAAACTTAGAAACTGGTATTAACTTTATTTGTGATTTTTGGTCGATCTACTTCACACGATTCACTGGACTCGTATATTTGTGTCACCATTCTTTAGGGACAACCCGATTCTTGGCTAACGATGACACACATGATTTAATTGTTCGATTATCCTCACACCTATGAAAAATTATTTTATATCATAGACAAAGTTGATAAAACGTATAAATTGGATGCCAAAATTAGTATCTTTTCATAATGCGTCGACAATATGCCTGCAATTGAACAACTTAAATTAAAATATAAATTTTTTCATAGTAATGTTGCACACATTATAAATTTTACTATTCAAGACGGTTTATAAATAACTAAACCAATAAAAGAAGCTTTTAAATAAATGTTATATGATAATTTCAGCTCCAACAAAGATATAGTAGATATTGAATTTTGTAAAGATTCAAATTCCAAATGTTTAGGTTAAGACAAGCCTACAAGATGGAATTCTACTTTTAACATGACAAAAAATATTACCAAACAAAAAGATAATCTAATAACGTTTCATAATAATCTTCTAAACCGTGGTTCGATTGCACTATTTCCTACATCGGGTTGGACTACTATTAAGAAAATAAACAAAATACTTCACATATTTAAGAAACAACTTATTTATCAGGAGTTTCTTATCCCACGAGTCATTTAGTACTTCCAAACTAAACACCTTGTTGTCTAAAGAATCGTAATTTTCTGATATGATATCATCAATGAAAGAAAAAGTTAAAAATTATTTTAAAGAAATATTCACAATTATTACTTGTTCCGTCATGTTAAACCCTTCTTAAATATAATAGGGGTTGAATTTTTAATGGAAAAAATAATTTATGATTTAGATTTATTGGGATGACAACCTATTTTATATTCGAACCTTAGTTTATACCACAACATATGATACATCACCAAACATTCACGAAACAATAAGAAACGTGACATTTTCAAAAAATTCAAGTGATCCAATATATGTTTTGTAAAATACTTTATTAAATGAAATTACTAAACCACAATGGGGTAACATCTCGAGTAGCAAATTTGGGAGGTATGTTGTGGTGGACTTTCAATTCGGTTTTAGTGTACAAGATTTAAAAAATATTGATATATTGGTTTAGTGGAAAGATAAGAAAGATTAAAAATTGATCCTATCCCCTATGACCCGAGATCTACTAAGCGTTTAAGTTTTTACGGTATTTTGGGAATCTGTTTTTCTATTAGTGGCAGAGTTATATCGATGCGGAGAACAAGACTCACTCTTTCTACGGTAGAGATGTCCATTTGCTTTAATTACATGCGGGCGTAAGAATACAAGATAATTGAATATTAAGCCGAGATATACGAGGACAAGGTAGAATGTGGATTGACGTCTGTAATGACCAACGATGAAGCCACGTTTGCTGGATACCTATGTAATATTTCGGTCTCGAGGGTCGAGGAAGACAAACATTACGGCTGTCACACCCCGACCGACGGCGGAATCACCGGAGCGGACGAGGGAATGATTGATTGTTCATAACTCATGATTGTCTAATAGTGAAAATAATATTAAAATCAGATACAGGATAACATGAATTTAACAGATACAAATACAACAATTAAAGTCACAAATAGTAATTGTCTTTTGTTTTGTCTAAGTCCGGGTCTTATATGAGCATGTAGAAGTCCACTAATTTGCTTAACCTGAAATCATGTGAGAAAATAAAGTCAGCTAACGAATTAGCTGGTGAGTAATCACAGTTTTGAGTATACATATAGATTGATTGATTGATTGAGAATAATCCAATTCACAAGGTTACGTTAAGACTTATATTGCAATAGTAAAGCATATAGATAAACCGACACGATAGAAACCCCTTGACTTGACACTTGCATATAATAGACTTGCACACAAACACCATAGATTGACTAATTGCCTCTGGCACAATCACCACTCGTAAGCCATATGGGGTGGGTTATCCAAACCAGTAGATCTACCATTGATACCAGGATTGATTGATTGAATTAGGGTTTTACTGTCGTCCAGTTTACCATAGTATGTTCACATAATTGCAAGTAATAACATAACCTGTCTTGAATTGAATTTAGAATGAAATAACAATAGAATATCATGATTGAATATATTGTATCACATGATTTCCCCCAAATAGGAAATGATATAAAAAGGGGATATGAATACTCACCTGATTGATGAGATTGAATTTTGAACGTGATAGATTAGACACCAACGAATTCCTTATGATTAACCTAAGGAAGTGTCTCGAATTAGAATAATAATGATTTGGGAATTTGGGAATGTATTAGGATTTCCATTGGGTCTTGAATGGTAGTTTAAATAAAGTGATTTATTTAGTTGAAATGTTTTGAAATAAATAATATGAATTTGAAAGTCATTATGTTTTGAATTTATTAAAAATGTATGTATCAGTATACGTATCTGTTTGATTTATTATTAACGTGTGGAAAAATAAACAAATAATTAATTCTATTAATTAATTATGTCAATTAATTAAAGTATTTAATTATTTAAATGAAAAATGTTTTTGGAATGATTTAAATATAAAACATTTATATTTAATGATGATTTAAATACTAGTAAATATTATTTGAATAAATTAAAGGTAACACTGTATCGAATAATAATTTAATAAATTAAATTATTATTAAAACTTCACTTTTGTAGAATTAATTTGTAATATTTGTAATTTTTATTTATTTAAAACATTTACTAAAATAAATAAAAGGTTAAAATAAATTCCAGAAAAATAATTAAATTGTTTTAAAAATTTTTTATGTTTGTAAAAACATTTTTATAATTTTTAGAATTTATTTCATAATTTTTAAAGGCTTAAAAATGCCCCAAAAAATAAATGGAGGTGCCCGGGGTCGAACCCGGGACCTCTTGGATTGCAAATGGTCATGGAACCGATGGACTAAGGCACACAGCTGCGAGAGAAGATGGTTTCCTTTGTTTTTAAATAACAAGCAAACCATTTCAATTCGGTTTGAGCCCTAGTTCGATCCTCACTCCAATTGGGGTTCAATTCGGTTTTGGTTGCTCCCGAATTCATGGGGCTTTTATTCCCCGTCAAAAACCGAGTGTGTGGGTGTGTGTAATTAATCGTATAATGATCAAATCGAGTCTTACCCAGTGAAGAACAGGTCGCGCCTCTTGTGTAAATCAAATGATGCTCAAACGATGTTTGTATTCAAATTAAACTTAGGGGAAGCTTAAGATGATGATATTGATGAAAAGCCCTATGGTAATTTCGAAGTTGGAAGCTCGATTAATGGTGTTCAACCAGGTTGCAGGTCGCAGGTCGCGACAGTGGTGATGGTTGATGGGTGAGCAAAACGTGATGAAAATCAAATTAGTTTCGTAGGTAGCTTCGGATGATGATCACAGACAAAAGCCCTTTGCCAATTTAAGTTAAAATTGATCGGAGATGGGATTTTGTTTGTGTTGCAGGTTCGACGATCGGGTGTACTCGAATGGTGGTGTTTTTGGTTCGTTTTGAATGAAATTGATTGTGCTAATCGATTAGGTGGGTTTATATGAGTGTTTATGTGCGTTTAATTTGATTATTTAACGAGTTTAGTGGCGGATTTGGTGGGTGGTCGGCCGCGAAAAAAAAGAAAAAGGGAATGGGGATCGAACGGGAATCAGGGGGTGGGGTTGGGATGTTTCTGGAAGTTATAGGAATGGTCCCTGTGGTTTATGCTTTGATAGTTTTGATTTAAAACTTAGTTTTTAAGTTTTATAAATTACCACAACACCCCCTGGACTTATAAATTAAATTATTATTGTTATTATTTTTATTATCATTATTATTATTATTATTATTATTATTATTATTATTATTATTATTATTTATTATTATTATTATTATTATTATTTTTCACCGAAATATGCGATGTTACAACGGCAAACAATTATTCAAGTAATAAACAATAAAAAAATAGAAAAATATATTAATAGCAACTTGTGTTTTTACAATTCATGTTTTTAAGTATTAAATAAAAGAAGTAAGGTTTTAGTTATATTATTGGTTTAACTTTGCATTTATTTTTACAAACAAATATAAAAATTACAAAAGAACCTTTTTTTACTAGTTTAGACCCAAACCATCTTGGAATTGACCCAAACCAGTTGGTATGAGGTTTGGATTTTTCTCCTCCAAACCGGTTTAGTCCAGACCGATTTTGACACCCGTTTACCAAACCGGTTCGGTTCCCAACATAAATCAATTATAAAAGAAGACATTGGTTATATGAACACCCATTTGATTTATTGGTACACCTTTCACTTTCTCTCTCTCTCTCTATATATATATGTACTTCTATATGCATAAAGAGAGATAGAGAAAGAAAGTGTGTTTTAACAATCATTGGATAACATACCCTTATAAAAAACTAGTTTGTACACCTCTATCTTGAACCCTTTCTATACAAAATACGTTAGACCAAATATTTCAAACAAATAAAACAATATGGCATTCTATACAAAATACGTTAGAACAAATATTACAAAACATATCAAACAATATGTAATTACATAACGTCATTCGCTCAATATTTGTAATATGTGAATTTGATAATATTTTCGAATAAAGCATTAACATGTGGACATTTTCCAGTATTTTCTTTCTACTAATCAAGTTGTAAGTATAACTACTAGCATAAAAAGTAAATGAAATGATTATCATTCTGAGCTTTTTCTACTATATAAGAGCTTTTTCTACTATATAAGCAAGGACTTGCAAGTCAAATCATGTTTCTGTCATCCTAATTATGTCTTTCAATATTAGAACTATCCTTTATTTAGGCACCCCTTAATTTTAAATCAACACCCCTGTGCTCTATACGCCGCGTATGGGTCCATACGCGGCGTATAGGGTACATTGTTGATTTAACGTTTTATGCGCTATACGCCGCGTATATGGGCCCATACGCGGCGTATAGCGTATGTTGTTGATTTGACGTTTTATACCCTATACTCGGCGTATGGGACCATACGCGGCGTATAGGGTTTGACATTTTATACCCATACGTGACTTATAACCCATACGTGGAAGATCTATACGCCGCGTATGGAACCATACGCGGCGTATAGCTTATATATTTTTTTTTTTTAATTTTTTGAGTTTTTATTTTAATATATACAATATGAATACAATAATAAAATTAAAATTAAAATATATAATTCGCATATTACAAATTATAAATTAAAATAAATTTATATAAGCCGGGGGTTCTCGGTTATTCTCTATTATTGCGTTGTATTCCGAGATACGAATCCTATACATAATCTCCCATTCTGCAGCACGTACGCTTCGGTTAAGAATCCAAATATTACTTAATGTTGGCATCGGATAATCTCCTTCTAACTTAACGTGGACGAAATGATTGTTGTTGACATGAACAATCGACACGACATGATGAGGCATGACAGTTTTCGGATCAGCCCATAATGGGAAAAATGTTTGACAACCATTATTGCTTAGTAAATGAAGAATAACCCCAAACTTTTGAGCAACCACTAATCCCGTATACGGCATTATCATCCAATGTTCTTCTGGTGCAGGTTCCACACTTTGCCAATCGATGGTGTGACGTAATTCGTTATACTGTCCGGGGTACAAAGTATCGAAAACTTCTCTGTACTCCAATTCATGTCTGTCCAACTCTTCTAAAAGCTGTGTCCGCACATACATCCACTTATTTTCGTCAAACCCTAAGCCTAAAGCTATTGATCGAAAACCACAATTCCCATCGGGTCGGACATCTCGTATACGTGAAATATACTGATGAAAGATTGACGGAATCCAATTTTTTAACCTGTTTATATTGTTTAATTGGTTATCTCCGACAATCGAAGAAAACTCATTAGTACCCCGTGATACTTTAGATGACGTTGAACGACTACGTTGCATGGCAGGCTTCTGGGGCTTTACAGCTGAACTTGTTCTTCCGGAAATGTGAGACGCAATAAACGAGCTATGTCTCGGCATGTCGCACGTACTTTGTTGAGTGTCGTACTTTTGTTGTTGAACCTTTAACGTTGGACGACCGCGAATATCTGTTTGAACAACAGGCGCTTTTTGTTATTTTTCCATGGATACACAATTTTTTTTATTTTTTCCACCAAACTAAATTTTACAGCTGCGGGTTGTGTCATTATTTGTTGTTTCACCCGTTCCATTTCTTCTTCAACATCAACTTTTTCATCCACCGTATATGATGGCTTAATGTTATCAAGCTTCGTCCAAAATACGTCAATTGCATCTAATGGAATTTTAGTGCCTGCATTATAAAGTATAAATTAATACATAATTTGTCACTTTAATAGAAAAATGATAATGATGGAGCGACTATTACCAGAATGTTCATATTTTTCCAGCCGACAAGCACAAGGCAAGCCACAACTAGTGAAAAGATGACAACCACATGTTGCATTTGCAGAGCGCATCACATGCAATTTAGTGTTTTCGGCAACTAATAAATCAAGAGCTATGTGTGAAACCTTGCCTCTTAAGTAATCAAATAGCGGAAGTTTATGATGATTCATGGTTTTAATTTTGCTTGTCTCAAAGCTTT